>LOJH01024296.1:13743-15008 GCA_001685095.1 Ellobius talpinus | reverse complement strand
CCTTGAACTCACAGAGATCCACCTACCTCTGCCTCCCGAGTGCTGGGATTAAAGCCATGCATCACCACTGCCTGGTTGCATCCCTCTCTGCAACTGTTTAGCCCCCACACGGTCTGGGTTTGATAAGGAAGACCTGGACACTGGGAACTTTCTCACAGTCAAGCTGATCCATGTGGAACTGAGAGGCACGTGAAGGTCACAGAGCCCAGTCGGGATCCAGGAGACCAAGAGTGGCAGAGAAGAAGCCCTGAAATGGATATTGGTGTAGTATTTTCAGACAGCTCTCCAACAGTGGGAATTGATGCTGAATAGTAGACACCACTCCTGGAATAAATCTACCCAAGAAGATGACAACTTGTTAGGTCCAACACAGAATATAGGTGAAATCCCAAAAGGGTAAGGGAGGTGATGAAGTTGGGCATTTAGTGAGGAATGGAAGAGGAAGCGTAGGGGAAAAGAAGACCAGAGACAGTAGCCATGATTTCCCAATGGAAACGGATGCTTTTTCAAGCCAGCACAGGTGAGAGTGTTAACCCCAAAGATGGGAGGAGAAAGACCACCGACCCAGATCATCATGGCCAAATTAATCAAAGCAAGCAATTAATTAAAGCAAACTTTTTTATTCATATACACAGGCTGCCTCCCCATAAGATGGGGCTTGAGAAGTCAGCATTGGATGTGTGAAAAACAAGGCTTTTATAGCTCTGTAGTCTGGTTTCCCAAGGGGGGTGGGATTGGTGGACAAGATAGGCAGGGTTACAGGAGCAGACCATAGGATAACAAGTTAGTCCTTCCTGAAACAAAGCCATGGCTGCAGGGTGGGCAACACGAGGAGTCATAACAGCTGACAGTCATAGTCATAAGTGGTCTCACAACCTTTTGAAACAGAGGAGGGCTTGCAAGACGGTTATAAACAACTTTTGAAACAAAGAAATGGTTTCCATTTCTTTGATCAGGCAGTGCAGAAGCATTTCTAGTTAAGGATACAGGTGGGCATAGCCCAATCCTTGAGAATCCGAGGTTTGGTCATAAACAGGAATGAACCTATATTGTCTTTACTTATGACTTTTAAGTCTAAGATGGAGACAGGCTGGTTCTTCAAGGGACAGGGTAGCCAAGCTTAGAAATGCATCCTATAGAAGTCAGGCAAATCCAGGCTAAAAAATCTTTTTTCTTAAGAGTTGTCTGGCTCGCTTGGGTGCAGACATCATTTATAGGGACCATTGTCTCTCCATCTGTGAAAAGGACTCAATTACATCTTTTTT
>LOJH01024296.1:3743-8743 GCA_001685095.1 Ellobius talpinus | reverse complement strand
TTACTCCTCTGGGCCTGCAGCTCACCCAGAAGAGGGGGAGGGGCTGTAAGTGGCCCTGAACTAAAAGTGACTTTTTCTAGCTTACCCAGCCAGCAAAGTTCTGGCAGCTCTAGCTGGAATGAACTGGACCCATCTCTCTGTGCTATGGTTGGAGAAAAGAAGTCTACTTTGGCTAATCTCAACTTTTCCACCATTAAATCTGTACCTGCAATGTCAGGAGTCACCAAATAATAAAATGTGGCATCTTTGAAACTGCTCGGTCACGTGAAAGGGGGCTGTAATTGAGTATATTCATCCCCTGAAGCCCCATCAGAACCAACAGTTCCTGGCAAGGGGAGGGGAGAGAGGACAGGATGGGGGAGCCAGAGCCCAGAGCAAGCCAGGCCCTCAGAAGGGACCCTAGGAGCAATAGAAACTTCTGATGTGGTCCCCTGCTTCTGAAATTTGAGACTAAAAATAAATAAATAGGCTGGGGTTCTCTCCGCCCACACTCACACACCCAAGCTGGCCTCCAGCCTTTGTGGGCAGTTTGACCTGGTAAATGCGCTTGGCTGGCATCAAATAGTTTGGCTTTGACCGATCCCATTTAAATATGTGAATTAGGCATGAAGCGAACACAGCTGGGTGAGCGGGGATAAATTGCTGAACCCCATTGAAGGAAGAGGCAGAGAAAAGGAGGAAGGCATTGGGCCTTCTCAGTTGGGTGCAGAGGTTAGAGGTACCCAACCACCCCTCATCTCACTCCCTTACCAAGCCTGAACTGGAGTAGGGAGGAGGCACCTTCCCCAGCCATAAGGGGGCACAAGGCACAGGTCACTTGGTACCACTCAGGGGGACCACCTTTTCTCCTCCCTCGGGGAAGAAAGGAAAGGGTCCTTCAGAGGCCTCACACAGACTGCCCAAGCTACTGTGGGTGGCCCCTGAATCTCACAGGGATGGACGTAGGTGGAATCCATGAGGACAATCTGCAGGGCCTCTGAGTTGATGTCGCCATGGCAAAAGCCAAGCCAGACCTTCTCTGTAGGTTTTGCTCTGAGCTCTGCTCCCATTCCTCCTGCCCAGGAGACACGAGAGAAGCAAAGAGCCTGGTGTGTTGGCCAGGCCTCCCTCCACTCTGTCCACACTCCCCATTGGTCAGGGGAAAAGGTTTACCGCTGTGTAATGAAGGGACCTCTGGGAGTGGTCTTGACCTCAAGAGAGGACAGCCAGTGCCTCAGAAAGAAAAACCAATTTCCCCGCGGATCTCCGCTTCCTTACAAATGCCTTTACCACACACACGTCCCAGTGTGTCACCCACTGGTGCAAAACAAGTCTGTCTTTTAGACCAGCTGCTTGCTGAGATTGGATTTGGGTGGCAGCTGGCCCCAGACAGGACGATCTCAAGGCCTACTGGTTAAGCCCTACCCTGCTTTTAGGTTGGCATTCTGCATACTCCTCTGTCTTGAGCAGTTTCTCTAAGCCATAGATGACCCGCACAGACAGTTCGTTTGAAGCATGGTTGAAGAGTGGTTTAGGCGGAGTGAGTTGACTCTCTGGATCTGCATGTGAGGAAGGGAGCCCAAACAGCATAAAATAAAATAGCAATCGCTGTGTTGCCAGGAGGAAAAGCTTCAGGGTAGTGTTCCAGGCAGGGTGTGAGCAAGGCTGTGAACACTGGCCCCAAGGCTTGGGCAAAGTCCAGCTCTGGGGCCCCCAGCAGCTCTCTGCGGGCGCTGGCAGCTTTACCCTGGGTTTGCGGGCTCACTGCAGGAGCTTTAAACCGTGGCCGAGATCTGGAGCAGTGCCTGGAAGCGGTTTCGAAACGGTGAGGCCGCAGCGCCCTCTACTGGCGAGCGACCGCAATAGCTGCCAGAGTTGTTCTGAGCCTGGACTTCACACAGCCTGCAAGGTTGCTTAGGCTCCCACAAGGACCTGGAGCTTGTCTGAAGTGAGCAGCTCCTGCTGCGTCCTTTCTCCAGTCTCCTTCGGTCCACCTACTTATGCCTAAAGTAGGCCCGAGGGCAAGCAAGGACCAGAAGGCAGTCTTGGGTGCTGGCTGTGGATTGGTTTAAAATCATAGTAAAAAGCAAGTTTGTTCTTTCATAAGTGTGAAAATCATGTCATTGAATAAGTGTCAAGTGATAGAACTATGCCAGCTTGGCATCAAAAGAGTCTCACACATTCAACAGTTCCCTTAGGATAAAGTTGGCCAGCCGCTTTCCCGTATCCCCAGATTCCCCTACCAGGGGCCAACACTCAACTACCCATAAGCCACTGACAGTTTATGGGTGTGTCCATTTACTCTGATCTCAGAGGACACGCCCTCCTTGGCTACTTCTGTCCCTTTCATTTGTTACCAAGCAGGTGCATATACCACTTATCATCAACTCCCAGGCCAGCCACCTCCCCTCTGTCACCCTCACAGCTGCCACAGGGATCCTCATAAACCCCCATCAGATCAAGTTAATGATTAAACGCTTTTTTATTTTATTTTATTTTGTGTGTGTGAGTGTTTTTCCCATGGAGGTCAGAAGAAGTCAGATCCTCTAGAACTGGAGTTGCAGAGTTGTGAGCCATCATGCGGGTGCTGAGAATCAAACCTTGGCTCTCTGCAAGAGCAACCAATGCTCTTAACCACTGAGCCATCTCCCTAGTCCAGATTAAAAGTTTCTTTCCTCAGGATGCTGAGACTGGAGGATTGCAAATTCCAAGCCCATCAGAGCTATAGAATGGGGGTGAAGGCCAGCCTTGGCAACTTAGTGAGACCCTATCTCAAGATTTAAAAAGTCAGAAAGAGGATGTAGCTTAGTAGCAGATTCTAGTTTATCATGAAGGAGGCCCTGGTCCTGTCCCCAGCACTGCACCAAACAGTCACCTAACCTGTCCGGTTTACATGCCAGCCTCTGTCCTCCTCACCCATGCCACAGTCACAGCTCTTGCAGAGCTGAAGACTTTTGCTACCAGTTATGCTTACTCCGGGTATGGAACTGACATCCTTCCGAGCGCCAGGCAGAAGCTCTGCCATTGAAGCAACATCCTTTCTCCTTTAGCCTCAGCTTTGATGGGTCTTCTGAGATCTCAGGGTCAAAGTTATTCTTTCTCACTGTGTTACCTCCTGCAGGCCAGCACAGACATTCCTGCTCTTACTGGGTGCTGATCTGGCCACCTCACAGCGTGGTGACTTACAGGAGAGAGAATAACATTTGCCCCCGGCTGTGTCTTCAGCGCCAAACACAGGGTCCAGGTGAAACAGGCCTATCAGATGGATGTTGTTAACTTAGAGAGTTGTGTTTTCATCTGCTTTCACACAGCCAACAGGTGAACTTTCCATTGTTCAGAAAATTCACTACCTGGAAGAGGACTTGGGAACCAGGCATGGGGCGGCATCTGGGATGTTATGGGGCTTGAACTCAGGCTGTGAGTCTTGTGCAGCCAGGGATTTTTTTTCCTGCTAAATTGTCTTGCCTGCCAGAAAGTTTTATCGATTTGTTCATTTTACAATATTTCCCTTGACTGGGCAAGAGAACAGACAGCACAATATTTCTTCTCTAAAGACAGGTTTGGGGGTTGATCAGGAGACTGGATGGGGTCCTGTCAGTCCCAATGACCCAGATGCCTTTCAGCCACTGAGACCCACCGTACATAGAGGGCGCCAGAGAGCCTCTGGCTGGGCACTGTGCTCAGTGACAGCCTCCTTTCGCCAGGCTATGTGTATCTCCTTGGGTTGATGGCTTCATTTATTTTTGTTTGTTTGGTTTGGTTTTGGTTTTTCAGGACATGATTTTCTGTATTACCATCCTGGCTGTCCTGGAACTCACTTTGTAGACAGACCATACGGGTCTCCAGCTCCTAGAGATCCACCTATCTCTGCCTCCTGAGTGCTGAGAATGATGGTGTGCGCCACGCCCGGCCTGCTTCACTGTTAAAATGTCTCAGTTTAAATTATGGAGAACCCCCACATCCCCCAGTGTAACCCGTCATTTCTCTGACGACATTAGCTAGAAGGACTGGGGCAGGGAGATGACCAGATAGTTTCCTACAGCAAAGAAAATGGAGACCAACGCTTAAATTCCATTTTTAAAATACAACCATGGCTGGACCGGATTCATTAAGTCAGAGGACATTGGGTGTGCTCAGTGCAGAGAGCTTGCCCAGGCAGCCTGAAGCCATGGATTCCATCTCCCGCACACCAAACAAACATAAAGAGGCTAACAACCTGTGTACCCCAGGCTAACTCCCTATATACTCCAGGCTGCCCTCAAACTGGCCATTCTCCTGACTCGGCCTCCTGCAGATACCGGCCTGCCCTACCATGCTGTGCTGGGAAAACAATTCTGAAAGCAAACTACTTCCTCACTGTGACACAGAAGGAATAGGAGGCCCATTGAGGGGAAGAGCTCGTTCAAGATCATGTGGTCCTTGAGGGCCCTGAGGTTGACCTCCCACTGAAGCATTGCAGAAAACCCATGTCCCCCAAAAGACAGCAGAGCATTCTCCCAGGCTTTCCCTCCACGCCTTAGTAAGTGGTCTTTGTAGGAAAAATAGATGACATGCCATCGTTCCACGTGCTGGATGCTGTTAGCATTCTTGTTGTGTTACTTGCCAAACTCTTAAGCTGACATATCAAAACACAGCAGGGAGCTAGAGAGACTGGCCAGCAGTTAAGGTCACTTGGCGCTCTTGCAGAGGACCCATGTTTGGTTCCCAGCACCTATGTGGTAGCCCATAGCTATCTGTAACTCCAGTTCTAGGGGATTTGACGTCCTCTTCTGGCCTCCTTAGGAACTGTATGCACCTGATGCCCATAAATACATGCAGGCAAAATGTTGATATAGACAGAATAAAAGTAAATAAATCTTTTAAAAGTCGGCCATATTGTATGGGTCTATTTTGAGACAGTGTCTCACTATGTAGTCCAGGCAGGCCTGGAACTCTTGTTTGTTTGTTTGTTTGGTTTGGGTTTTTTTTAGACAGGGTTTCTCTGTGTAGCTTTGGAGCCTGTCCTGGAACTCACTCTGTAG
>LOJH01024294.1:0-19167 GCA_001685095.1 Ellobius talpinus | reverse complement strand
ACACACTAGAAAAGCTATTTAAAATAGCTATGTTGTATGATTCAAAGAATAAAGTGAGAGACGTACTGCTCAACTCTGGGGAGAGTCATGTTGACTTCTGAATTAGAAAATGCCAACCAAGAGTATTAAAAGAGATGACAAGGGCCCAAGTGGCCCACTTTGTGCATTTATTTCCTTATGCATGAACTGGGAGGGGTGGCTTTGAAACACAGCAGCCTTTGCATTTTTCTAAGCACATCAAGTGTGGGAGCTGCCTGGATTAGATGTGCTTTTTCTGAGGACAAGGGCTGCAGAGAGGAGTGAGCCTTGGTTATGGCTGACTAGGAGGTAGAATGGCATAAGACTGCTTTCACAAACTTTTAAAAGAAAGAACATGCTGTACAATTTAGGGGTTTTTTGTTTTTGTTTTGTCTTTTCTCTCTTTTTTGTTTTGCTTTTTTGTGCAAAAGTCTAGTGAGTCCACAAGCTCTAACCCCTTATAAATGTCAAATTGTGTACACACCACATATTTCAATCTTCCTGCCTCACCCAGTTTTTCTTGTTTGGAAGAAATTTTTGTCAAATCTGCATATCTGTATACCCAGTGTTTCATAAAGATTGGTATCATTGGCACTGTTTATATTGTTACCATTTAATAACGATGAAGAGTTTAGATTGCATTATCCAATCTGGGAATAGAATTTTGTAGTTGGGATGCCCTATCATTCTTTACTTAATTTGTTTTTTATGAACTTTACTGAGCCTGTGTGTGTGTATGTGTGTATCTCAAGAAAAAAAATTTTTAAGTAAAGTATTTTTCCTCTGATTTAAGTTTAATTTAATACTTATTAAGGAAGCATGCAAATGAAAACTAGAAAAATGAGGAATTCCTTAAAGTCTCAAGTACAAGGGACAACTACAGGATCAATAATCCCTTAACACAGATGTTTCCAGATGGGAACTTCTTCACTGCAAAGATTGCAAAAGAACGTCTGAGGGAGAATGGTGGGCCTAAAGATTTAAGAGCCAAGATGCATTTGTTTGACATTCATTTACTTCTCTAGTTAATAATAAGCAATACAACTCAGTGAATTTTGATTTTTTTATCTTCTACATAAGTCTGGTCTACTCAATAAGCATCATACCATTTGATATGCTGGTTACAGCATTTTCACACTTGGGAGGACACCAGTTATGTATGCAATTAAACCTCAATGGGAGCTTTCTCTATGCCTGTGCACGTTCCTTTACTGTGTCCCACTGAAGAATTGTATTGGATTTGCACTCCCTAGAGACTGAAACAATAGCTGTTAGTTCCTGGTTGCAAAGAACGAAAGGCAGGGGTTAGGAGTATTTGTCAAATTACCTTTCCTGACCAGTATCTCAATTTATGTATTATTTTGCCTACTGCTTCTTTTTTTCTTTATTATTATCTAAAGGAGGTTGGTGTTTGGGGCTGAGGGAGCAAAGAACAATAAACAATAAGAACAAAAAAAAGAATATCAGCTATAGCCGAACAGGTGCATAATCTTAACTTCAAGAATATTTTTATGTATATATGTATATAATTGTGAAATAAAAAAACAAAACAAAATTTTATTTGAAAAAAATTTCAAGCCAAACAATTCAATGATACATCTAGGACTATTCTCTATTTTATTTCCTTTATGATGAAGTACATAAAATGAAGTTTGGAATTTATGAACTATCTCTCAAGGCGATACAAAAGCCCCCATCGCAAACCTATCTTCGTTACCCCCTTGGGAGTTGTAAGCACAAGCCACATGTGCCCCAATCCTGCTACAGAGCTTTTGCATGAAGAGCTCCTTTGAAAGTTACAAGACCCCTTGTCAAATCGGTCACCTCCACCTACCTCTGCCTTCTGACCATTGATATGGGGTGATGAGGAGCCCCTTTCCTGAGGGGTGTAAGCCGTCCCAGCATTCAGCTGATAAGACGCACATGAGGCACAACCTGGCTCATGGGGAGTGGCTAGCATTAGCAATCCCATCCTGCACATTTCTTTGGTCCGTTGCCCAGGTCTGTTTTAACAGTGCCGTTCTCTGATTTTCTCTCTCCCACTTTTTCTGTTAGTCTGTCTTACATTATTCTTCCACCCGAGCACCAGTATAAGCCTCCCAGGTTTACCCAGACTTTGGGGTAAGATTTTCTAAGATTTTTCTCTCATAGGATTTGTTAATTCCAAATTTTCTTTCTCATGTTACACACCTTCCTTTAAAAATAGATAATAGGGAATTCAAAAAGGCAAACATTTTCACATAGAGTTCAAACTTTATTAATAATTAGCATAATTATTGGACTTAACTCCTTAACTTATAGTTCTTTCATGCTCAGAAGGCATTTTCATCTGCTACTGATGGTTCATACACACACTAAATAATTGTAACAAAAGTGAATGATAATAATTTTATTTATTTGCTAATAGGAGCCCTATTGGAAGCTATAATTTTTATATAGATAAAGAAACCAAAAGGTTGAGTAATATAACCTTATACAGCTTGTAAACAAGAAGTCTAGATCTTGAATGCTGACTAGTCAAGCCCTCATGCTACAATGGTCTCTACCATGACTTAGGGACATAGAAATAACACGGTGTACAATTTTTTGCTTTGACTTTTATCTTCCCCTTCCTAAGTACTGGAGGGAGTTGACTGTGAACTTTTTTGGATGCTTCTTTCAGAACATAGGAAGCTATTGAGTACCAGTTTTGAGAGAAAGGAGGCAATAGGGAAGGCAGATGAAAACAATTCTGTTCACTAGAATGACAAGGAAGGTTTGGATTGGGAGAAATTGTGAGGAAGAAGGTGAGACATGGGTGCACACTTTATATGTGCACTATATTACTTCAAGCACTATGGATTAAATCTTGGCTATAACAGGTGATTTCATTCTTAGGTGTCTGGTTTCATTAATCTCTCTCTCATCAGTGTGTATGTATGTGTGTATGTGTGTGTGTACATATGTACAAAGAACTATGAACAATTGAATTTTCTGTGCTTTTCTCAATTTGAATATTGAGATTTTTAGTAACCTCCACCTTTTATCTCTTTTAAATATTTTAAATTGATCTTTATTGAGCTCTACATTTTTCTCTCTTTTAAAATTCTTACAATTTACAAAAGCAGGCTACTTGAGATTTCAAATAACTCTTCCCTGCCTTCCTTAATTTCTCCCATTTTCTCATCCTTTCTCCAATGCTTCCCTTTCCTTTGTTTAATAAGTTCATTGTATTATTGCTCCATATCAGATAATATAATGTTAATATGATTATTGTCTCAAGAAATAATAATCTTAATGGATTTATTGGGCAGCAAACAAGTAGACAGAATACATTAAATAGAAAATTGTGCAATGTTCTCAAAGCAAGAAAGTGGAAAGCTGAGAAGATAAGTCAAAGTGATAAAATGGAATAGAAAAGTACATGAGCTCTGAGAATGCTTTCTTGAACCACACTGGCTGATGGAGCCTGGAAAAAAATCTTGAAGATACTTAAAGGAGGGCAAAACCACCTTTATGATAAAGCTAACTGTACTATGGTTGCCTTCATTTGCATAAATCTTTTCTAACTTCTGACTAAAACTATATTTTATTTTCTCAGGGTTTGGAAGCAGTTGAACAAGTAGCTGAATTTCTGTGATGTATAGTTGTTTAATAAGACACACCTGAATTCAATGTCCAAAGTTCGTATTTATTTCATAACCTAACTTGGTCAAACTGTTGATCTGCTTGGACTTAAGTTTTTCTATCTATCTATGAATGAGCATTTGCTAAAGATGCTAATTGGGAAGTGGCTATGAGAATTAAGTAAGTAGTTTATGGAAAGTAGAAAGTGTGTAACACTCATTATTTGGTATGCATAAGTCTAATTTGGTACTTAGAAGTCTATCACTTACTATTGGTACCTTCCTGAAATATACTTTCAACGATTAACACTAGAGTCCTGAAATGGTTCAACTTTCAATGCTAGTAAAAATCTGTAATTTATTACTTAAAACAGTTTTTATCTCATTTGAGATTAATAAATAACTAGTTTCCAGGAACTAGGAAATAGTACTATGGTCCTATTTCCAAGCTTTGGAAGCTGAGCTCACAGAACATGTAAACTTGCTCAAGGTTACACGGCTCTTAAGATACAAAACCAGCTAGGCAGTCGTGATTTTAATCCCAGAATTTAGGAGGCAGAGGCAGGCAGAGCTCTATGAATTTGATGTCAGTCTGGTCTACAGCTCAAATTCCAGCTACATAGAGAAACCCTGTTCTGAAAAACCAAAAAGAAAGAAGAAAGAAAGAAAGAAAACCAGAATATAAAGTTGACAGATTATATCATTTTAGATGATGTGTTTCTATATGCCATCCTTTTCTCCCTGACTTCTAAAGACAGTGATATTCCAATCTCATTCAAGGAAACCTCAACACAAATCCTAAAGTAAATAGCACATAACCTTTGAAAGTTATTGTTTCCATTTCTTAAAGTCTGTATGTTCACATGGCTTTTCAAGCATAGAGCATACCTATTGAATTTTTCACCTTCTCCTTTCCAGAATGACAAGGCTATGTGAGAACATTCAGAAAATGTGGTGGACCCATCTGAAGAGCAATCCAACCTGGGTTAATGACTTTGCTCTACATTGATGTTTTCTTTAGAGAGAAGAGGGCCTAATACTGCTAAAGAGGAAAGATAGAAAGAAGCTTTAGTGCTTCTACAGATAAATTCTGATCCAGAACATATAAGATGCATATAATATGTGTCATTCTCTCACCCATTGGACTGAGGGATGATGTAGCTCAAAGTAAATGCAGCATCATCTTTCCTTTACCCTTGACGTAAAGGACTTTAAAACAAGGGCAAATGACCATGCAGTTCCATAACTGGTAAGGGAATAATGTAAAACAGAAATAACAGCAAGTCTGCATTTCTCCCCATTTCTCTCACTTTGTTGCCACCACCCCGTGACTGTAGATAGTTTCCTACCTTATGGTATTTCTTCTGTTCTTTCCTTTACCCTCTTAGTTTTGAATCACAAGATTTTGCTTTGTTGCCTCGGGGCTTAGGTTAAAACTAGTTGTGAGTAATCTAGTCTTGGTTTTTTATCTTTCTTTTTTTTCTTTTAAATCTTTAAGATCCACTTGACATGTTCCATTTCTCATACTGTTACCTCTACCCTGACTTTCATCTTATTTTCACGATTTCCAATAGTCTTGGTATATTTTCAGGTTTCTAGCGATGAGAAAATATACACATCATTGTATATATATATCGTTCCCAACATGTTGTCCTCATCAGCCATCACTCTCCAAGCTGTGTCCCCACCTTTCAGAGTGGGTAACATACACAGCTGATCTGACATCAGGACTGACTTTTTTTAAGCATTTATCTCCCTTAGAAAATCTTAAAATGCTTTGTACGTTGAAAATGTGTTTCTCATACACTCTTGGCAACTAAGAAAAGATTGACATCCATTATAAGAACTTTGAGCTGATAGCCCAGTTACCACTGTAACTGATAATTTGAATTTGGGGTACTTTGTTGGAAGGAATTAAAAACCAATAGGTCACCAAATCTCCTATCAATAGATAAAAAGAGAATATATTAATAAAACTCATTTTGTTCTAAATCAGAAATGTTTTGAAGACATTTTATATTCGGTAAAAGGAGAAAAATTTACAAGGTCTGAAGAAAAACCAGAGTGTATAAATTTCTTATTTAGAATTGTTTATCACCAAATACATGAAGACTTAATAACTTTGACTCTGAATAGGCATCTTTGTTTTTCTAACAATTGTAAGTTGGGACAGTAAAATATACCCAGTAAACAGGAGGGTAGTATGTATATAATTTTTAATTTGATATATGAAAAGTGCAAAAAGCAGAAGTCAAATTTAAATTTCCTAAAAAGCTATTATTGACTGTTTCATCAGATGGAAAAATACTAAAATAAAAAACCTGGAATTCCTAGATTAGAAATGACATCTTTAAAATTCCAGTGATTTCTGTGAAGTTTGGCTTAACATCTGTCTCTAATACATATACAATATTCTAAAGCACTGTGAGTGCAATCATAATTATAATGTAGTCAATGACTAAATGTGACAAAATATTTTATTTTGATAGCTCTGTCCCCCAAACTTGTCAACAGCAAATGGAAAGTATAGTTCTCTTCATGATAGGACATTCAATAAGCTCAAATCGGTTTAATAATTCTGTAATAAATATCCATTGAACTAAATTTCTCCATATACCCATTTAATATAATTATAGGAAAAGTAGTTATTCAAATATATTTGTTCTTACAAGTAGCTAAAAGGCAATAAGATATGGCATAAGACACGTGTACAAAGAGGCTGGGAGGATTAGTGGAAGTGGAGAGTTTTGAGAAGTGAGGAGTGCAGAGAAGCACTAATCAGAATATCCTTAGTATTTGTACAAAATTGCAAAGAAAACAACTCAATAAAAAAATTAGAGCGTTTATTCTGGATTTGGTTATATAAATAAAACTAAACAAACACTGGATTTACAGCTTTCTTTGGTATTAAAGGTTAAACCTGAATACTGCTGAGTCACAGTCGCTCACAGGGTTATCCAAAGCCTACCTCTGCAGTCACCCGACGCCTACCAGATAAACCTCAATATTATTCGGAAGCTTCTACTGCCTTTAGTATGAAGGAACAGTGTACAGGTTACCTGCACGATTCTAATATCAAAATAATATGCACATTTTGTCATTGCTCTTTCACCAAAAGAAATAATGGGCCATACGTCATCTATGGCAGGGATATCACTGAGAACTCACAGACCTAAGGACATGGGGACGCAGGCAAGAATTAGCTAGTCTTACAATAGCATAACAAAATATGGTCAGGTTAGTATCAAACTTTTCCTCTATTTCTAAGTGAAATTACAAGTTTCAAAAATTATGATACAATTTATCTCTTGGTTTATCTATGAAAATCTGAGGTATAACACAATTCCTATAGCAGAAATAAGACAGAATTATTGATGGTGAATGAATTTCTTGATAATTTTCAAGGCTGATTATAATATGTAGGTTGATTTGTAATCTAATTTTAACACAGAGCAGAGTACACTAATCTTGTAGCAGGAGAAATGTGTTGCTTTGGAACAAAAGAAATAAATGACTTTCAGTTGGAGCAACCAGGGAGCAGGTCATGAGGAGATGCTGCTTAAACTAGTTTGAAGTAAAACGCAAAGATGCTGAGGCTGTAGCAGAAGAGAAAACTGGAGCAGAGGAGGATCTGGTAACTGAAGCATGGATCGTGGGGAACTCATGAGCTGAGCTCAGGGACTGTGGGACCCAAGGTCAAGATGAAAAAACTACCCGTTTTTTTTTTAACTTAGTATACACAAATGTTTTGTGTATGTTTATTACATGCTAACTGAAACAAGTGATGGGCATTTTGAGACAGGGAGAGACATGCAATATGTAGACATATCATACCTCGACTCTAGTTTTAAAAAGCCTCAAACTTAATACATATTTAATTACCTGTATCTGCTTTCTCTGTATCTCCTCAGATCTTCATTAACAATGAATGGCATGACTCAGTGAGTGGCAAGAAATTTCCTGTTATTAACCCGGCAACTGAGGAGGTCATCTGCCATGTGGAAGAAGGGGACAAGGTAAGTTCCAACACCCTCAAGTCCAGTTTCTACCAAGAGTCTTTGCTTCTCACTATCCTGAGCTCAAAACCCAGTGTAAGCTCAATGAAAGACATGAAAACATGGCTGCTCTGGAAGTTGGGTAAATATTCTGTTTTCCTTGATATAGGACAAACGCCATCAATGGATGCCTTGGGTGAGGTGCTGATTTTTTTCCAAACTATTTTTCCTTGACTGCTTTTCACTTGGAATAGTGTTATGGTTTATTATACAGACAGACTCCTAGAAAAAAATTCATCAGGATAAAGGAGAGAGAAATCTTTTATAAGCTTACAGTTATTCTTTCACATCTGCTAAGCGAAGCTAAAGGCTGATATAGAACTCTTAGAACAATTTATTACCGAGTTATTTTATTGAAAATCATTGATTTGGGAACAAGGAGATCCGGGATCTTCATGCTATACTGAATACTGGAAAAATCACATTCCCACTACACTCCAGTAAGTAAGGGTTTCTTTTTCCTGTAGTCCCAACAGTACTTTACACATTTTAATTTTTGTTTCGAATGATCAGGAGCAGAGTAAGAGACTATCAATCAATTACCATTTTATTTGGAGTTTGTCCAATAGCTAGCAAAGGAACAAAGTTTCATATTCTTGTCGGCCATTTGCACATCTTAAGCAATGCTTTTTGAGATGATTTCTATTTAAATTAGATAATTTTGAATATTTTTCATTATATTAGTCCCATATAAAATCTGGAAACAAAACATTTGTCAGATGAATAGTCTAATGTTTCCCCCTGCAGACTGCCTGTTCACCCATTTGTTCTATAAAATTATAACTTGACACTACACAGATTTATTTTTTATTTTTATTTGTTTTAATGGTTGTGGTTTGGTAACTTCTCCAGTCACTGTCTAATCCAATATCTTGAAATGAGTTTTGCTAATTTTCCTTCAGTAATAACATAGGTTTGTGTTTTCCTTTAGGTCATTGGTCCATTTGAGTTAATTTCTATTTATCAAAAAAAGAAAAATCCACACTAACTTTTCTTCGTGTGGTGGTTCATTTCTCTGTGAGAAATAGGCAGGTTCTTCTCCAGTGTATGCTGTGATGCATTTGTTGAAATGATTGCAGGTGCATAATGGGAAATATGGATTTGGTGTAGTATGGATTGGGACAATTTGCTTGACCGGTACATCTTGATGAATTTCTAGAAAACCAAACTTAGGCAGAGAGATAATTACCACCCACAGTTATGTGCCACAGGTGACCTAGAATCCTCTGAGTTAATCCCAAAAGAAAGTAAAACTGTGTTTACTACATTTTTTTAAAAAAAAAAGGAGGAATAATGCTTTATACCTAAGAGTGAGATACAACACACAGTATGGCCTTACCTCAAATGCCAACCTCATTCACTGAGTATCTCCAACAAGACTGAGCAGGAACAAAGAGAAAAATAATTCTCGCATGCAGTAAGAGATAAATATACACAAACTAAGAGCCCATCCACTGCCTATGCCTTCTCCATGTAGGTAAAAATTTCACTCAAGACTATGAATCTATAGATGACAGTTAGTGAAAAGAAATATTGTTGCTGCTTTAACAATGAAGCCTTGAACATTTAGCTCCTAAGGAACATCTTGCTCTGACAATGGGGTTAGTCCCAACAGGAAAACAAAACTTTCTGCCTGAGTTCAGTAGAAGCCTTGTCAGGCAGAACTATACTAGGAGAGTCAATGAGCTTTACCGTCTTTCTCAGGCACAGAAGGGAGAGCCGGTGACCATCCCAGCAGCCTTGCCAGTGAGCACTGATCTGCTCTGTGCTCAGTGACAACTGCCTCTCCCTTAGAAAGATCAAGGAGACTAATTCACACCCAGGCAAGTTGCAGGCTAAGTCTCTGTGCCAGTATGGTTGGCTGAACAAATGATTCTTCTAAGGCAATTGTCAGTCATATAAACTATTTGTGATAAACTAGGGCTGGCTTCAGGACCATATTCCTGTCTGTTTCCTATTTTTTAAATTATTTAAACAATGTCTTTTTAGAACTATTTCTGTTCACACAATTTGTGAGGAATCTAATGAGGAGTGGCTAGCATTGCTTAGTCACTCTAGCATAACCTGGTAAAGTTCACAGTCACAAGAAACTTGGTATCCTGGAGTGGCTCATAAAGGCAAAGACTAAAGGTCTTGAAGATTTCATTCACGAGCAGAATGGGGCTGCCAGCCGGCCCTATCCTGCCTCTCATGGTATCACAAGTGTGGGGCAGCAGGCAAAGCAAATGCATGTTCAAAAGCAAAGACAGCCTGTGGGTGGGAAGTGTTTTCTTGTTACTTCAGTGGCTCCTTTAGGAACTGCTCACTAATCCTGGGGCATGAGCTAATCGATAATTGGAGGGATACAACTAAATGTCCATTCAAGTAAGTGCTTCCGACAGCTGTGAAAGGAAACTGCTCTGATTGCTACTTTCTCCATTTCTGACTGAATTTAAGGTGGGGTCTACATCCCAGGAGAGATGGAAGCCTTGGGACCCTCCCTCACTAGTCTTAGAGGTCCCTGCTTTCTCACGTTCATTCAAACCACCTGCACAACATTCAGCCTGCAGGCTCTAACTTCAAAATTGGAATATTTCACTGTCCCTAGACCATAGGATTTGATCATAGAAAATCCCAGTTAATCTTGTGTTGTAATTAAAAAAGTATATCTTGCCAGTCCTTGAATAAAAATATACAAAATAATAACTTTTTGACAAAACATATTAAAAATGCGATTAGTACATTGGGTAATACAAAAGTTTTGTTACATAATGAAATTGGCTAAACCATGATTTTACATAAATATTTAAAAATAGATTACATAAGGCAAAATACATGCCTTTCTATGATAGTAGCATAACCTGTTAGATTATAATAAAACTAAAAAATGTTAATATTGTATGGGTATTAGAAGACCAGCAAGAAATGTTGCCATCTGTAATACAATGAGCAACGATTATTCTACTCAGAGCAGCTTTGTTAGATAGCCTGCCTGAGATACAAGAAGAAAGTATGGAGGTAAGATATAGTATCAAATGTCTCTACTTTCTGCTGTGTTTCACAAACATAGTCTACTTACCTGCAAAACAAGGTCCGTGTTACTTAATTGTAGTAGTAACTTGGGGCTAAAGAGATCCTGCCTGCCTTTGTGCTGGGAGCCTAAAGCCTCTCTTTTTCTTAAATCACTTTGTTAAAATGAATTCACAAAGAAAAACATCACACAGCTATTTTATGAAAGTCCCTCAAACAAAACATGCCTGGTCCCACACTGTGCATCTCAATGGACTTCTGCACAATGAGAAGGACCACTCTGAAGCCACCGAACTTCACTGGGGGGGTTCACACTTTCACTATAAACTATACTTTTGTGGACTTAGCCAACACAAAGGACTATGGCAGAGTTGAAACTAAGAAAAAGAGTTAGATTTTATCGTCTTTCACAATTCCTGTGTTCTGTGCCCTCATTCACTGCCTTACTCTTCCTTTGTCTCCTTTATCAATGTTATTCTATACACACACAACAGTCCGCATATAAACATTACATGTTATAGGCTAGGATCTACACATGAGGAAGAACATTCGATTCTTTTCTGAACCTGAGTGACCTTGTTCAATATTATACATATTAAGTCCATTCCTTTTCCTGAGGATTTCTTGATTTCATTTTTTTTACAATTGAACAATATTCTATTTCTATGTAAACCACATTTCCCTTTTTCTGTTGGTGAACACATAAGTTACTTCCATTTCCTTGCTGTTATAAATAGAAAAAGATCGTGATAGCTGTCTATAGTAATAACTTATGACAATAAAGAACTTGCATTCCTTCCAGGAGATCAGTAAGAAGCTCTTAATTACTGTATGCCACTGAGATGGGGGCCTGGTGATGACTGTGGTAGGTTACCACACTGAGCCAGGACTTTGAAAGTAAATGGACCTGCTGCTAGAGCATTCTCTATCAGGAGAATTTCAGGAGCCAAGATAAGAAGGGAGGGCTCCTGCCGAGCAGGTGAAAGGTAAACGGGAAGTCTCAGCAGGTAAAGTGGAGCCAGAAAATGCTGAACTTTGAAAGCGAACAGAGCCTTGACCTTAGGATTGTGGATGAAGCAAGCGGAGGTAAACACGAGAGGGAAAGTGCTAAGATTAATTACATGAAAGATATTGGCCTGGAAGCCTCAGAGAACATGTGGAGGGAATAATGGGAGGCTGGGAACAGTTTGCAATGACAGAAACAGTGTAGAAGAGGACCGAGAAAGGTGAAAGAACATGCTAGAATGGACTAGGCTGCTGTAGTCACTTTCATGTTGGTCTCTTTTGGACCACAGTTGTCTCCATCTAGTGAACATTTAGCATGTTCTGTGGCATAGAAGCTGTGAGACAACTGTTCTGAATAAGAGGAATGAACTTCAATGTATCTTACTTTAGCACAGACTGGACCGTCCGCATCCATGAGTCCCAAGTTGGTAAATTAAACTGCCCTGAGATAAGAAAGTGTAGCTGCTGACATAGCCAATGTGATGTGATGCAGTGTATCACCCCTGGATGGACACTGAGTTCACAGGCCTCTTTTAGCCCGTGTTCTCTAACTACTATTTACCTTGTTTTATGTATCAGAAATAAACTAGATTTAACCAAAAAGGCCTGCGGGTTAGATGCAAATTCTATGTCAGTTTGACCTAGAAAGGTGAGCTTTCTAGGACTTGGGAATTGGTTTTTCCTTGATACTGAGGGAAGGCTGTATTCATAATATGATGAGGTGATGTTTGGTTGTATGTTCCTCCAACTTAGTGAATACTTCTGAACAAAATTTTTACCTCAGTGTCCTATCATTAGCCGACCTACAGTTAGAATGCTATAAAGACACACAGGTGTCTGCATCCCTCAAATCTTACATGATTAAAAGGAAAAATCAGGATTCAAAGCTTGGTGTTTTGTTTCACTAAGAATTTACAGTCCCATCCAGATGGTGGTGGCACATGCCTTTAATCCCAGCACTAGGGAGGCAGAGGTAGGCAGATTTCTGTGAGGTAGAGGCCAGCCTGGTCTACAAGAGCTAGTTTCAGAAACCCTGTCTCAAAAGACCAAAAAAAATATGAAAGAAAGAATTCACAGTCCCCTACCCTTTCTAGTCTTGCAGGAGCAGGATTATATAAATGAGAGGAAGAGAGTCATGGCCCCAAAAGATATAACCATAAGAACAAATTTTGTTTATGATAGCTCTGTGTAGGAACGGCAAGATTTATTTCAAAATCATTTTCTATCCACCCTTAGGGAGAGGGAGGAGGCTCAAGACAGCTAATACTTGATGAAGGCCAATGACGCAATAAACAAGAACTGCATCTTACAGGTCTATCACAGAGATGTGTGTATGTATGCACAAGCTCATATGTGTGTTAAAGTATCCATAGATCACATGGAAAAACTCAGACTTTTGAGGTTTGCTTTTTCTTTTCCTCTCCAAAAGTGATTTCAGGATTTTCTTAGGTAAAACTTAAGAAAATCTGTTGTGAAATGAAATGAAGTCCAAATATAAGCAATAATACAGTCTCATAAATGCAGGAGCATTTGCACTATGACACGGTTTATTTCCATCTCAGTTTACATACATGCAGACTTCTTTGCTGTCTTAGGGAATGCTTTCTGAGGAATACGGCCTTCCACGCCTCTCTAAGGTGAAGGCAAAACTGAGGTTCAGCTAAGTGTAAGCAATTAAAAAGTATAGGGTATTCTCCTTCCTGACATTCTAATTCTCAGACAAATTCAGTCTCCTCCATAAAGATGCAGTCCACTGACCTGTAGGATTTATGGGGTTCCACACAATGCCAGTCGTATAAACAAAATTTTGAAAATAATTACATTTAAAATATTAATATATGAGCCAGGGAGTGATGGCGCACTCCTGTAATCCCAGCACTTGAGAAGCAGAGGCAGGTTGATCTCTGTGAGATAGTTCAAGGCTAGCCTGGTCTACAGAACATGTTCTAGGACAGCCAGGGCTACCCAGAAAAAACCCTGTCTTGAATCACACACCTGTGTATCAGGGCACCCACATGAAGGTTAAAGGACAGCTTGGCATAAATGGTTTTCTCCTGTTGCCATGTGGGCTTTAGAGTGGGAACTAAGGATGTAAGGCACGGCAGTAAGGGTTTTTACTCAAGTGAGCCATCTCTCAGGGTCACGTTGTATTTCAGTAGTTGTTAGTTTATCCTACCTTAATTCCACACCAAGTATTTTATTTAAAATAAAATTCTCATACGTTTAAACACAGTAGCCTCTTTTATCTCAAATGATAGTATGGGACAAATGAATCTTTCATTTTCCTGACAAAGAAAATGAAACAAAGAGAAAGACCTCATGATGAATTGTGGAGTAACCTAAAGTGGCTGAGGGATTGTGCAGGGAGCCTGGCTGGCTGGGGATGTCTTGCTGGGCATCACATTTCCTTCCTTTGCTGATGGGGAGAAAAGTATTTATGGGCCTAGCTCAAGCTCTGCACTAACAGATACCTTCCATGCCTCTGGAGAGTCTACAGCCTGTTCAGTCTCACAAAGTGCCAACAAAAGAGAAAATAACAACTTCGCTGTTACTGTAAACATGTGCACATTCCTTTAGTGTGGGAAGATCAAGCTGGTCAGAGAAGGAAGGGTCTGAGTGCTAGTTTCTCTTCTCATCCTCCTTACAAAACAGCTGAGAGAAGCAACTTTAAGGAAGAAGGATCTGTGTGTGCTCCCAGTTGGGAAAGGTACAGTCCATCATAATGGTCAAGGAAAAGAAGAGAGCCCAGTGGCAGGAGGGTGATACCAGGGCCCCACTGGACCAGAAAGCAGAAAGAGATCTCAAGATGCCACTGGATCCCAGTTATAACCCTTGTGCCATTCATGCCTTGTGTCTCCACTTCTGCTCCTTAGTCCCTATGTCCAAAAGGTCTCACAACCTCTCCAAACAGAGCTAACACCTGCATGGCAACTGGTAAAACATTTAAGTGTTTAGATGACATTTCACATGCAAACCAATGCACCATGTATGCCATAACTCTCCTTTCCAACTGGATACATTCTAAATGTACCAAAATTTGGTACTTTAGCCCCTATTTGGTAAAGGAGATGGTCTCCTTTATTTCTGAATCAAATGAGCTAATGTATATAAACTAACTGGAACTTATTTCAAACAAAGTAGACACTCAACATCCCATCACAATAGGATAAAATAACAACTATATAACATAGCATATATAATATATAATAACATAGCATCTATTCTAGGAGTTTGACTATTTGATAGGCTATTTGAGCTTATTATAAATATTACTCAAGAGAAACCATTCCTGCATACTGTGGTGCAGTGAGTATGGAAGGCTCTGGGCTTTAGGCTAATGAAGCTCTAGCTTCTGTGTGTGAGGACTGTGTCCTGGTTTATAAGGTTGTGATATTGTTTTTGTTCATCTAGTAATTTGATTTTCCTGAATAAAATGCTCTGTGACTTCCAGGCAGACGTTGACAAAGCCGTGAAGGCTGCACGACAGGCTTTTCAGATTGGCTCTACATGGCGCACCATGGATGCTTCAGAGAGGGGGCGTCTGCTGAACAAGCTGGCTGACTTAATGGAAAGAGATCGTCTGCTGCTGGCTGTGAGTATTAACCAACACCAACAGCAAGATACCTAGGTGTAGTTGGACATTTCTCTTCCTACCTGTTTCCAATTACCTGGTGGCTGCTTTCCAAAAAATTGACTTGGGGGCTTACTATTACTTATAAATGCTCGGCCAGGAGTTCAGGCTTATTACTAACTGGCTCTTACATTTTAAGTTAACCTATATTTCTTATATTCTGACACATCATGGTACCTTTATTAACATGTCACCTTCCTCTCCTGCTCCCTCTGCATCTGGCTGGCGACTCCTGACTTCTGCCCTTCTTCTTCCCCTCATCCTTAATTTGGTTGCTCCTCTAGCTTCCTGCTTGGCTATGGGCCAATTAGCATTTTACTAAACCAATTTGAGTAAAAAATCTTTACAGCGTACAAGAGGATTATTCCACAGCATATAGGAGAGTTCCCAAGAAGACTCACTGATCGAAGTTGCCAGTTGTTTGGTTAAGAAAGCACACAAACATCCTGCCTTTTCTCTAGAATTGTTTAGAGTCTTTTTCATGGTCAAGTGTTCCTTTAACAATGTCCCTGGTTTCTCCAATTTACTGTTTCTGAAGTATTTTAGGGGGAAATTTATGAATCTTTAAAAATTACCAAAACATTGCTCTAAAATAAATATATTTATATCCACCCCAAAACTTTTCACAATGTTTCTCCTGTCGTTGACATATGTCTGTTGACAATGTCGAAACAAATTGAAGTGATTTTCATTTTCATGAGTGTAAAAGAATTAACAAAATAAATCCAGGATTAATATTAAATAAAATCATCCTTCTGTTTTGGGTGCCTATGTTTTTTCACTTCTGTGACTAGCTATATCAGCATACAAATGGGGAATGTTTATTTGTCTTCTGAATCATGCACTTTAGTAAAGCCAACTGAAAACAATGTGGATATATAGTTAGATATCATACTACATTTTATTATCTTTATTTTACTGGAAGCATTACCAATTTTGTTTGTAAAGAATCACCCTTTCCTCAAAAATGCTGAATTTTTCAAAATATGAAAAAAAATCAATCAATAGCTGCTACACCACAACAACACCACCCTCAGGATTCTACACGAAAGAAGGCAGTCTCTAAATCCACATCACCCTCAGGATTCTATGAGAAAAAAGGCAGTTTCTAAAACCACACCACCCCCAGCATTCTATGAGAAAGAAGGCAGTTTCTAAAATCACACCACCCTCAGGATTCTATGAGAAAGAAGGCAGTTTCTAAAACCACACCACCCTCAGGATTCTATGAGAAAGAAGGCAGTTTCTAAAACCACACCACCAAAAAAGAATTCTCCAAAAAAAGAAGGCAGTTTTCTAAAACTGGGCTTCTCTCATTTGTCGGTGGTGGGGAAAGGTCACTGCCTCTGCCATCTTGTGAGGTTGCAGAGAATGAATAACAGACATACCAAGTCACATGGGTGTAGACTCTTGAGGACCGGACAGCATAAATCAGAGGAAGGAGAGCTTTAGCTATTGGATGATCACCTTGTAAAATATAGGATTCCAAGGAGACCTTTATAGTCTGAATGAAAAGAGAAGGAAGAGACGATAATATAGTCCCAGAAAGCCTAAAACTGTGACTATTTAAATAGTTATGACCTTGTTGCCTAAATAGCAGGATTATCACTGAAAACTGCTGAGGAAAATCCACAAATCCATGGTGAAAGATACAAGTGTTATTTATGTTTGGGTGAACATAATACAGAATTCCTATCTGTTAAGAATATGATCAAGGAATCAAGAATCATTTCAAACACCAAATTTTCTCTCCAGTTGGCTGGCAAGTGAGAACCTGTTAGAACTCTCATTTGACAAGGAGACTACCAATCATTTTCACAGCCTATGAAACTGTGTCTAGGGCATAGACATAGCTTAGTTGGAAGGAACTGAGACTGTGGCAGAAAGAGCACAAAGTCAGACAGCCCTAGTCTCATTACTGCCCCTACCAGGATTTTGCTATGTGATCATAAACAAGTAATTGTGCTCTGATTTAAAACCTGTTTTATTGAGATGATTTGTGATTCTTTATAATTACAAAGCTCTCTTACATAATTCCTGAAAATGTTGACCATATATTCTTTTAATTTATTTTTTATTCTTATAACAGTTCATACACTTATAAAGTAGGCATTGATCATAGCCATCCACAACTACTTCCTATCAACTCCACCTAGTGCCCCTCATGATATCAACCACCTACTTTTTACATCTCTTTTTACTCTTATTAGCAAACTTCTGAGTCCAATTATGCTGCTCATTCATACATGACTATATAATTCTTCATTTTTATTGTAAATTGTTTCATGTATGGGGTATCTATGTACTATGTGTATCCATGTACTGTGTGTGTGTGATTGGTGTGCTTATAGGGAAGAAGGAATATCACATGTAACTGGGATTACAGATGAGTGTAAATTCCCTTGTACGTGCTGGGGTTAAACTGGCTTTTCTGGAACAGCACTCCACTGAGCCAGATCCATTGAGAAATGTTCTTGTGGGGGGTATAGAAAGTTTATTAGAGGGTATTGGGAGAGTATGGGGAAAGAGAGAGACAGGGAGACAGAGGGAGAGAGAGGGGGAAGAAAAAAGAGAAGAGGGGAAGGGGGAAGAGGGACAGAGAGCTGCCTCTTCAGAAAATGGCAGAAAGAGAGAGAGGGCAATGTTCTTAATCTAACGTTCTTTTTGTGATTGTAAACTGTGGTTTGTGTTGGCTTTTCAGACAATGGAGGCACTCAATGGTGGGAAAGTCTTCGCCAGTGCATACTTGTCAGATTTAGGAGGCAGCATAAAAGCATTAAAATATTGTGCAGGCTGGGCTGACAAGATCCATGGTCAAACAATACCAAGCGGTAAGTATACCTCGAAAACTAGCAAGGTTGGTGGGAGAGGCACCCACCTTAGAGACGATAACTTAAAACTCTGAGAAAGATGTCAAACAATAAGGCAATAATTATTTTCCCCTTGACTTTGGATAAACACATTTCTGAAGAAGAAAGTTGTATTGAGTCAATAGTTTTTAAAGGTAATCATGTGGGAATTAAAACTATGGAGAGTGTAGATAGCAGTAACATGAGAGCATTCTCATAGAATCCAAGTGAGGTGTCTAAATGCTCAAACTTTCAAAGCTGGCCACCGAAATCACTTATTTCTGCTTCATTTCCATAATAATATTGACATTCCACCTTTAATGTGATTGTTTAAGACATTTGGTCCAGAAAGAAGCAGGGATGCTTATTTGTGCCAGTTTAAGTTCAATTTATTTAAAACAAACTAATTCATATTAACATGCTTCAATACACACAAAACTTGATGACGAAATATTTACTAGCTGAGTTAAAAGGTTTGCATGGAAGAGTTTGTGCAAGTATTAATCTGTATGCATGTAGCAGAACAGACACATGAAAAGTATTTCCAGAGGAAAAGAATCAAGTTGACAATACAATAGAGGCTGAATTCCATGTCTATAATCGGAATGACTTCAGGAACTTAAATAGTCCACTTCCAGTGCTGACACTAACATACACTTCCACTAACTGAAGGGTTCAGTTTGAGAGGTGGTCACTAGGAAGTAAGAAGATAGAAATGAGACAACAGCGGGAACATGAATGGGGATGTCTTGTGGCTCTCACTCCACTCTTAGGAAAGATACAAGAAGCTGCTGAGAGTACTGCTAGGACTTGACAGGAAAGCACTGTAGCAGTAGCAGTAGACCCAGAACAAAACACAAAACAGCAAAATTCCCAGGGTAGCAACAGCAAAGTGTGACACAGGAGTTGACCAAACCCAGATGGTAGATTGAAAGACATTGTATTTATTTATTTATTTATTTATTTATTCATTTATTTATTTATTTATTTATTTA
>LOJH01024293.1:0-11231 GCA_001685095.1 Ellobius talpinus | reverse complement strand
CTCCCTCCCTCCCTCCTTCCCTTCCTCCCTCCCTCTTTCTTTCTCTCTCCTCCATCCTTCTCACATTTTCTCTCTTCTCTTCCCTTCTCCCTCCCTTTTCCCATTCCCTTGGCTTCCCCAATAAAACTCCTCACTTAAAAAAATCTCTGTTAAATATTTTAGTAGCCTCTTTCATCTTTGATATCAAGTGTGCACTAAAATAATGTTTCAGTCAATTTCTGAATGTGTAGAGGACAGTTGTCCAGTAACATTATGTCATACAATGACATCATACCACCTTAACTTGCAAAAGTACATTCTGTGATGTTTGCCCAAGGTTGAAATTGCCCAACAACTCATTTCCACAGCACGTTACCATCATGAAACCATGCATGACAGTACATATTTCTTTTTAATGTGTTATAAATTTTAATTACAGTTATTCATGTACAAGCATAGGTGGGTTGAGGGGGATACAACACAGTACACCATTCATGTGAAAGTCAGAAGACAACTTATAGGAGTCAGTTCTCTCCTACTATATGGGACCTGGGGATTGAACTTGGGTTGTCGGGCTTGGTGGCAAGCCCCTTTATGCACTGAGCCATCTCACCAGCCCAATAAAATAAATTTCTATAGACATTTATTGGATTACTTCACCACTTGCATTACTATTAACAGCAATGATGAAAAAAATCTTTTTACAGATGTTTACTTAGATGCCTAGTGTGTGGCAAACACAGGCATCAGGGTCTGCTAGTGAGACACCCTCTTCTCGCAAGGAACAGTCAACAATATGCTTCTAAATAGGAAACTCTATGGGACGTTATAAAATGGTGGGTCCTAAACAGGAATCAAAGTACAGGAGAAGAAGAATCTGGAATGTATATAGGGATGGTGCAATATTTAAAATGCTTTCATGGAGATGACCTTAACACCGGGACTCTGAGGGAAGACAGGGTGGTCGGTCACAGGGGGAAGGGGATAAAGGACAGAGGAAGCAGGGCAGTCAGTCACAGGGAAAAGGGGATAAGGGGATAAAGGACAGACGAAGACAGGGCAGTCAGTCACAGGAGTAAAGGACAGAGGAAGACAGGGCAGTCAGCCACAGGAGTAAAGGACAAAGGAAGACAGGGCAGTCAGTCACAGAGGAAAGGGGATAAAGGACAGAGGAAGAGGGGGCGGGCAGTCACAAGCATGAAGAGGTAAAGAAAGAGGAACATTCCACTCAGAGGCAGCAGTATCCTCAGGCAGAAGCACTCTTGGTCCATTTCAGAGCCACACTAGAGTGCAGAGAGGGAGAGCACAGAGGAGCCAGTGAGCAGGGTCATCTGAGCTTCTTGTCAAGGCTTTGGCTTTTACTGAGTGAATGAGGAAGTGCTGCATAGCTCTGAGCACAGCAATGACACAACTGGATTTTTTAAAGGACACCCCTGCCTCCCGTGGCTCCCAGCACCATGGCTCCGACTGCCGGGAGGATAGACTAGGGCAGGGATGAAGGATGGAAACGGCAAGCCCATTAGAACAGTGGTTCTCAACCTTCCTATACAGTTCCCTTTCATACAGTTTCTCATGTGGTGGTGACTCCCCCTCTTTTCCCCCACAGCATCAAACTATTTTCGCTGCTACTTCATAACCATAATTTTGCTACTGTTATAAATCATAATGTATATATCTGATATGCAGGATATCTGATATGCGACCCCCGTGAAGGAGTCATTCAACCCCCAAAGAGGTCGCAATCCACAGGCTGAGAACTACTTCATTAGAAGGATAGTAGAATGATCTTCATGAAAGGACAGTATTTCTTCTGGAGATGAAGGAAGACTCAGGAGACTCTCGACCTATTCTGTGTGCAGCATCCCTGTGTGTTTCTAAACCACCACTTGTGAAGTGTGAGAGAAAGGGGAGTCGAGCATGGTTGTACAGTTTTGGGAGTGAGGGGCTAGGAAATTGGTGTTGTCATCAGCTAAGATAGGGAAGCATTTGGAAAGTAGCAAAGAGATGGTTTCTATGTGGACATGGGAAGGCTGAAATGTCTGCTGCAGATGCATACAGAGATGGTTTTCCCAACCTAAAGTATAGGTCAGAGCCTGGGTGAGTGTTTGAAACTCATCTACATACAGGTTCATTTAAACTAAGAGCCGTTGCCATGTAAAAAGGGAATATGAGTTTGAATCCCCAACATCCATATAAGGAGCAGGAAATGGCCCTGCATGCATGGTAACTCTAGCATGGTGATGGGCAGAGACAGGAGGATTGTTGGGGTTTTCTGGCTGCCAGTGAGCTCCAGGTTCGATGAGAGACCTTGTCTCAAAGTGATAAGGGAATGACAGCAGGGGACCAGGCACTGTACATACATATAAACCATGTAATTAATTAGTTATAAAGGAAAACTGCACCAGTACTTGACCCCTTCCACACAAGCATGGCCTCTTCCTGCCTCTTCTCATTAGCCAATGCATATCTACTAGCCCCAAGGTCTCTCTCCTCTAACTTATCTTGACATCCTTCTAAGTTCCCTTTTAGCCTCATGCCTTCCCACAAAACTTTGCTTAGACATCCAAAGACCACTCAACTCGACTTCCTCTTACATGGAAATGTCTCATTGATCTCACTAGAACAGGATTCTGCTATGTGTTTGAGACTTATTTAACATCCTCAATAGCATATACATCCCCACATTTCACACTGAGTCAAGACCAATAGGTACATACGCCCAAATGTTTGATGACAAAACTTCCAGAGTTTCCATCTGGTTATTTTCTGTCTTATTCATCTGTTAATTATCATGTGATTGCTATTTAAATTGTTTCCAAAAAGCATGTTTACCATAGGCTCTTTGGCATGCACATAAGACATAAATTGCTAGTTCAGATTCAAATAATCAATTTAAAAGTCCTTCGGAGAAAAGCAATGTTAAGACTGTCTGTAAACACATGGGAAATCCAGCCTGGACCTCTTCTCCTCCATCCTCTCTTCCTTCCCAGGCCTGTCTGAGTCTGGACATCATGCAGAGTGGCCTCTCATTGCTCAGCAGGACTGTCAAAGTTAGAGCTGACTCGAACTTTTAACATGTTGGTGTATAGATCCCACCACACACAGGAACATCATAAAACCCTTTCTGCTGTGTCTGGTCAAGATTCAGGCACTTCTGAGGAAATCAGAGTCACCTAGAGAGCTAAACCACATCCCTAGGGATTCTGACTCCGTGCTCTAGAGTAGGGTCTGGGAATCTGCATCCCTCACAAGTTCCTGGTTACTGATGCTGAAGATCCAGGTGAGAAACTCAGTTGTATATTCTCAACTTGATGTGTCTACCAGGCTTTGACCCCTACTTTCTTCCAACCATTAAGATCCCCATTAACCTCCCCCTTGGGGTTACTCTTCATGCACAGTGTGACTGTCTTAATCACCCCTCCCACACGTCCCATCTTTCTTTCCTTCTTAGAGGTTGAGGACCAACAGGCTCTTATCCCAGCTTATTACTTTTTCAAGAGTAATTTCTAGCATTCCTTTCAAATACTTTACTCTTTTCTTCTTATTCAAATATCTTTAATTCTTTGTTACCCCTAAATATGTACATAGGCAGGAAAACCCAAGCAAACCTCCCCTTAATACTGAACTTCTCTGTGGCCATAATCCAATCCCTTGCTACTCTTTCTCTTCAAACTTCAAGAATGATTAGGACCCCTCCCTGTCTCCATTCCTCTCCACATCCACATTTGACTTCTAGGCACCCCCACATTTTCAGTCTCTTTTGCTAAGGACCACACCAACCACTAAACTGGAAACACTTCTATCCTCATCTTTCTACCACATCAGATAGTTTTCTTTCTTTCCTGTAACGTCTCCCCCCTAAGTTCTCGATGGGCACTGGTTCTTCTCCTATTGATCTTCCCCCATCTTCTTTGTAAAGAAGTAAAGTCTTCTCTCCCTCTCTCAATATTTATTTAAATGTGAATATAACCTGGCTTCTGTCATTCATCTTCTGGTCCAGAACCCCCACGCTGTGTGTCAGAATACAACCTGGCTTCAGTCATTCATCTTCTGGTCCATAACCCTGACCCTGTGTGTCAGAATACAACCTGGCTTCTGTCATTCATATTCTGGTCCATAACCCTGACCCTGTGTGTCAGAATACAGCCTGGCTTCTGTCATTCATCTTCTGGTCCAGAACCCTGACCCTGTGTGTCAGAATACAGCCTGGCTTCTGTCATTCATCTTCTGGTCCAGAACCCTGACCCTATGTGTCAGAATACAGCCTGGCTTCTGTCATTCATCTTCTGGTCTAGAAGTCCCACCCTATGTGTCAGGATACAACCTGGCTTCTGTCATTCATCTTCTGGTCCAGAACCCCTGCCCTGTGTGTCAGGATATAGTGATATACAATAGAGTTTTATTCCATCATAAAGAAAGATTAAATTGTGCTATTTGCAGCAAAATGCTACAAATGGAGAACATAATATTAATGAAAGCAAGTCAGGCTCAGAAAGACAAAAGTATGTTTCTCTCATTGTATGTTTCTCTCATTTGTGGATCCTAGATAATTACATAATACATAAATGTCTTTATGAAACTTATTAATATGTATAATGAATACATGCCAATAATTATATCACACACATACACATACAATCAGTGTCATAGGGATTTCAATATAATTGTCTCAGCACTTTAGAGTATCCTAACCTGTTTATCCCAGTAGGTCAGATGCAGATTATGACTTCGTCATCATGTGATCTCATCAAACATTCCCCCGAGGGATTACTTCCTCTTTCTTGGTTTGTCATCAATATCATGATGTCTCCAAAACTATGTCTTAGAGCAATGCTGGAAACATGGGGACTTCCTCTGAATCTTCCCCTCCATAACCCGTACCCCTAAAAAATGTTCACATCTGCTCCTGACCCTCCTACCTGCCCTATGATCTCTTGTCTCAATTACTCTAGAATTCTCCAAACTGATCTCCCTGTGGCTTTGTGGTTCTCAAATCCACCTCCATGCTGTTGTCTGAAGAGTCTATCTAATATGCAAATCGAAGCAGACCTGCCCTTGCTTAAGAGCCTTTAGTGGCTCACTGCTGACAGGATGGAGTCCTAGCTCCTGCAGCAGACCAAACAACATCATGGTTGAATGCTGTTCATTTCCCCAGTCTCCCTTCTGGCCACTTCCTCTCTCACACTTCATTCTGTTCTGCTCCCAGATCTTTGCCTGCCTTGCCCTCTACGCCTGGAATGTTCTTAAAAACCTCCACTCACATCTCATCCTGCCTTTCCCAACTCCCACCCACCCTGTCTCCACAAGGAAGTAATACAGTCCATGTCTCTCTAAATACTCCAGACGATTTTCACTGTTGTAGCTGGTACATTTCCTTTATAATTATTTTAAATTACTTCCATCTCCACTAAACAGTATGTTCTCTTGTATTCTATTGACAGATAGAAAATATTGGATAAATAACTAACTAATAAATATAGCTTAGGGCTTTTCAGAAAACAAATAAGATATAACCTATTCTAGATCAAATCTCATGCTTTATATTAGGTGGTGATTAGAAAGAAGTACTTCATTCCTCTTTAATCAAAACTATATAGACCAAGTCCTGTCAAAATTAGACAAAAAGGACCATTGAAATAATCTTACTACGTAGAAAGCAGACTGTGTGGTTTTACTCGAGTTAGGTGACTCATTCTTTTGAAACCTACTTTTATTTTCCCACTCCATCTGCATACAGGTGTTTTTATGAAACTAAGTAGTTTCAAAGCATTTTCGGATATATGTTATTTTCCCTTATAAATCCCTGAAGACAGCTAAGAAGAAATTATAATCATTTCATACATGAAGAAAATAGGCCTGAAGGATTATCATTTTTCCACACCAGTAGTAATGTGTGGCAAAGTAACTCCTGATGATAAACCAGCAACCTCCTCTACCCATTACTTGCCTATAACAGTTCTCTCTGTATATCCTTGTGTCTCCCTGTTTCTCTCTCTTTCTGTTCTCTCTCCTTCATTCCATTCTTTATGTGATAATGTAATACAAATTGGTTTATGTGTTAGCTATACTCTAGACTTTTTACAAATTCAAGCAGATTAGAATCGTCCATGTGCCTCAGACATGTATGCATGAGTATGTTCTGTCATTTGCACAGATACCCAGTCTGTACCAGACGAATTTGCTTGTAAGCCAGCAACACTTCAGCTGAAGTGGATTACAGCCACCCAACCTACCGCAGCAATTTCAAGCTTACGAATACTTTAAACTGTGTCTAATTCAGCCACTAACTCAGTGCTTGAACACACCTTCAAGATGGTCCAAGCAGAAGATTATGCAGTAATTACTTGACTGTCTTAATTCACCAATCTCACAATCACTAAAAACAGTGCTGGCCAACTGCAGAACTTGGGGAGACATTTCTCTATAAATCCATACATCTACCACTTATTGGCAAAGTTTTTTTCCTAGTTGTTAGAGCTACAAACTGACCTGAGTCTAAAATGCATCTATATTGCTATCAGTAGAGGATTTGGAAAATAACGTAGCCCAGTTTGCTCTTATATAAATGGATTAAATTAAATAATGCATGCAAATTGGCAAGTACTATAGTATCTTCAACAATTACACAGAGTAAGTACTCAATACCATGTTAACTAAACCAATAACTCTTCTTAATCTTTAGTATAGTTTTATTTTGAGGGTGTGGGTGTGTGTGCATGTGTGTAGGTGAACATGCATGTGTGGGTGGAAGCTAGAGACCACCATGGAATATCTTTCTCCATCACTCTCTACATTGTTTTTTAAAGCAGGGTCTCACTGACCCTAGAGCTTGCTGACTCAGCTAGCTCAGAAATTCCAAAGGATCTTCCTGTCTCTGCTTCCTCATTGCTGAGATCACAGGCACGTACCTCCATACCTGACTTTTTATGGAGCCCTGGCCCCCCAAACACAGCAAACACTTTACCAACTGAGCCTCTCCCAGCCTCCATTGACATAGATTTTAGCAGCAATTCCTTAAATCCAATCATCAGATTTTCAAAGATAAAGCACATTTAATGAGGTAAACAGAACCCAGATGACTTTCTTGTTAGGAACATAATCCTCAAACAACCCACTTTGACTTTCTGTCACACATCCCCATACTGACAGAATGGGGTCGGAATGAAGTCTCATAGTAACCTGGGTCATACAAATTTAACTTCTTCCTGTGTAGTAAGAGGCATTATTCCAAGTTCATCCAACCCTTGATCTTGTGACCAAAGCGTGAATTATAAATCTTATTGGAACGAACCTTGACAAAATGGAGGGGAAAGAAGAGGTCACTTTGAAGAGCCACTGTGTAGGAGATAGAGGTGTGTCTCTTCCATCTACATGGAGGGTGGGTAAATTTTCATCAAGCAGCAGAAAATAGGACTCATTTAAATCCATCTCAAATTCGAGATTTTTCTCCTTCTAATAAGAAAGCAGCATTATGAGCTTCAGCCTTTGGCGCGTTGACTTGCTGGCCCCATCTATACCTGATGGTGACTTTTCCATTTGCTTCAGTCCCAGGGGATTACAGCAAGCGTGTGTACCAGGGCGTGAGAGTGAAGCACACCGTCAAAGACCTCCTGGCAGAGAAGCGATCCAGACAGACAAGTAACTCCAGACTCAACGTAAGTGCTGATTCAATTCCACCTGAGGTCCTGCAGATCTGAAGCCTCTGTTAAAGTTCCCTCTCTCCTCTCCTCCTTTACCTAACATCACCCACTCTTCTGCCTCCTGGCTCTGACTGTCCTCAAGGGAGAGGACATGTTTTACCTAGGACATGCTTCGGAAATACTTCGACATTTTTATTCCTCCCTGCAAGCGCAATCTTTCCTCTTTGAGGACACCCATGTCATAGTATCCAGGGACTTGATTAGTGACATCAAGGTTTGTGCTTGAACTTTTATTTACTACACTCTCCCAATTGTCCTCCTTGCCCCATTTTACAAATGGTTTTTGTTTTACTTCTGGAATTTTCTGTGTATTGCTACTCATCTGCTATTGCTCATATGACCCTGGAAATAGAATGTGCTACTCCTTCGTGTTATGTAAATAACAGTTCATAAATGCCAGCCCTCCTCCTTATTAAGGTACCTGGTGTAATAGAAAGAATGTGAGGAGAGAGAGAGCCTTTGTCAGCCAGGGACCATCTGTGTATGTAAGCCTGGAAAAGTCTCTGAATGCAACAAAAAAAAATGAAGCAACCAAAATGATCATTAGGGGTTCTCATAATGTAAAAGTATCTGACTGTTCATCACCCCAAGGCATGTGAGTTTGCCAGCAAAGTTTCCAGAGCTGTGTGATCTAATTAGCTGACTACTTCAGCTAGGGACAGTAAAAATGGGGTATGCCTGGACTTTACCATATCTCCCAGTCACTGCTTGAGAAAGTCTCAGGGCTTGAGGATACAATGCTGACCTTTTGTATAAATTGTATTCTATATCCAACAGGTGTGATTTATAATAAGTCTTCTCTGAAATTCTCAGTAGGTGTTTTTCTGTATGTTTTTTGTTTGTTTGTTTTTGGATTTTCGAGACAGGTTTCTCTGTAGTTTTTGGAGCCTGTCCTCAAACTAGCTCTTGTAAACCAGGCTGGCCTCAAACTCATAGAGAGCCACCTGCCTCTGCCTCCCAAGTGCTGGAATTAAAGGCGTGTGCCAATACTGCCTGGCCTCCCAGAACTCCCAGAAGGTGTTTTGAGCTTCATTCCTATCTATCAATCACATCTGTACTTACAGCTCTGCTCTGTGCCTAATAAGCTGTGCTCAGTTCTCAAAAAGGGACCAGAGAATGGCAACAGTATTAGGATAACATGAAAAGTTAATTCCATGCATTCTACTAATATAACAGCCTGAATGCTGGGCATGTGTAAATAACCAGGAGTAAATGGAGCAGTCACATCTAGCATCTAGCACGGGGCACACAGGGGAAGTACTTCCTCCAGAACACCTGCTGGCATTGTGGGTACCTGCCCTCCGTACTGCTCCAATAGCAACTCCTATGACATAAGCGATCAGCTTCAGAATCAACTTCTGTATCAAGAACACCTTTTAATGCACATCCCTGCTACCATTCCCTTCAAGCAGGCTCTTCCCTTTGAGTTCAACACTCAGAACAGCTTATAAGAGAAATCTGAACAGCTGGGCTCCTTGTCTGATCCCCATTCAGTATTTCTCAGGGTGCTTGCTCAGAAGCATCTGGAGGGTGTGTTAAAAATATCATTACCAGACTGAGAGGGAAATCAGAGAGAGTGGGGTGGGGGTGTTTCTGAATCTACTCAAAATGAACCATTTCTGTGCACAAATGAGGGGATTGCTCAGCCACAGCTTCAAACAAGAGAACACTGAATTTTGAAACCTAATAAAAAAAAAGTCCCAGGAAAACATCAAATTAAGTAGAGAAGAGGCACACATAAGGACACTACAGGCAGGGAATGAGCTGTGTACCTGTACAGCGTGCATTAGGACAGATTTCACACATTTTGGTATCATCAAAACTACATACAGCTAAGAAGGCAGAGTTACAGTCTTCTATAAAAAAAAAAGTTGTGCCATATAAGAAGACAACAAGGCAGGCTATATCCAAATGGTGAATTCATGTAGATTTTTAAGAACAAAGGACTTTGTGCCCAAGGCCTATAAATATCAAGTCATAGATTTTTGTCTTCTTTCTCTCTAGTTTTTAAGTTTTTCCTTTTTAAAATAAAAATATAATAAGCACAAGTAGTAAGTCACATTAATTAAATATCAATATTTTATTAAATCTTTGAGACTTTCATACAATATATTTTGATCATATTCACCCCCAATTCCTTCCCCTAACTCTTCCCAGATCTTCCACCCACCTCACAACTTCACTTCCTTTTCTTCCTTTAACCTGTTGAGTCCAGTCTGTGCTTCCCATATACTCACAGCTGTGGGGCCATCCGTAAGGGCATGGTCAACCTTTCAGGGCCATGCTCATCAAGGAAACTGATTCTCCCTCCCCAGGAAGCCATCAGCTGACCATAGCTCCTCTGTTTATGAACCCTTGAACTCCTGTCCCTTCCATGATGGAATATTAACTGGCTTCTTCTTGTTCCAGACTGTGCAAGCAGACATAGCTGCTTTGCAACATGAGCACAGAGATCCTGCCCTGCCCAGTGGCTGCTGCTTTGCTCTGGTCCTCATTTCCCCGTGGCCCTTACAATCTTTCCAACCCCCTCTTCTGCCATGGTCCCTGGGCTTTTGGAAGAGCAGGGTGATGTAGATGCCCCGTGTGTGTCTGAGCACTCCCTCCATACACACTTATTCTCTGCCCTCAGACCAGTTGTGAATTTCTCTGCCAACCTCTGTCCACTGCACCAAGAAGCACCTCTGATGAAGTCTGAGAACTGCATATATTGAAAACATATCATTCAATTTCATAAAGTACTTGGGCTTGTCCCATTTGTGGGTATGGGGCCAGAGAATGATCATCTTGATTTTCTACAGTCTCCTTGAGAAATTCTTTTGCAAATGGCTATTTACAATAAAGAACAAGTGCTCTAGCCTCACACAGCACAGTGGTTCCTTATCTCTTATCTAGCTAGCCCATTGCTGTTGGCCTAAAATGAGAAACTGGGAAGCAGCTATATGGAGCATGTAGACAGGCTGCTAAATACCAAATAAAACTGTAAGAAGAAAAATACCTATACATAAAAAGTGTACATTCATATAGCCAAACACTAAGCTGAATGCTTATGACCACACAGGCAATATGAAAATAGCTATATTTATGTGAGGATAGATTAAAGTGTATTTTCTGTGTATTATCTCATTCCATGGGCACATTATCCTCTGAGATTTGCATTTACAGTTTCCCATTTTACAGATGAATATGTTGAAAACAAGATAAAGGAAGGGACTGGGACACTGGAGAGATGTCTCGGAGGACCTGAGTTAGGTTCCCAGCATCGGAGTCAAGAGGCTCACAACTGCCTGTATCTCCAGCTCCAAGGGACCTTTCGTCCTCCTTTGGTCTACACGGACACCCTCACGCAAACACGAACAGCCTCACACAGACACAGACGTGGACATCCTCACACACAGAGAGACACAGACACCCTCACACAGACATAGACACCCTCACATGGACACAAACATGGACACCCTCACACACACACAGACATGGACACCCTCACACACACACACACACAGACACCCTCACACAGACATAGACACCTTCACATGGACACAAACACGGACA
>LOJH01024292.1:0-19168 GCA_001685095.1 Ellobius talpinus | reverse complement strand
TATTAACCAATGAAAGTAACACATAGACAGATGACCCTCCTCCATCATAAGAGGTCCAGCAACTCAGCAGGAAATAGGAACTTGACCAGGGGAGAGTGGCTGCGTAAGCCTGAGAGCAGCCAGTGTGGCTTGTGGAAGATAAGGCGCTGTGCAGCCATCCCAGAGAAGAAGGCACTGTTTATCTCAGGAGACAAGTATGGTCTAGGAGAGTCTCGAGATGACAGTCCCTGTATGTCAGAGAGACGTAGGAGCCCCATACACATATACAGGAGCCCCCCACGCCTCTATGTCATATTCTCAAAGACCTCCAAAGCACCCCACAAAGATGTTCTACTGTGTCTTCTGTCTGGAAGCCAGGCAAGACAGAGTAGCAGAGCCGACCTACAGAAGAAGCCCAAGGCACACTCTATTCAGCTGCTTGTGCAGGTTGCTAAGGATGGAGGAAGAGGGCCTGGCTTCACAGGCAGGCCTCCAGACCCCAAGCCTAGCCATCTTTCTCCTCTGCCACCTTGGTTTTCTCTGTAGACTGTGACCTGGGTGACCTTCGGGATATGTCGGATGATGGGGAACAACCCAGCAAGGGAGCCAGCCCTGAGCCAACCAAGAGTCCATCTCTGAGAAGTGTAAGTCCTGGCCCTGACTAACAAAGGTGAGGGAGGCTCTTGCTGTAACCCCAGGGACCACTGCTGCTGTGCAGGACCCTTTTCTCTCCATGGTGATAGTGAAGGGCAGATGCAGTGCCGTGTGGACCATGGCATGCTCACCCTGATTCCTGCCGAGTAGGGAGAGGGTGATGAGCCTAGTTTGCACCCTCTGGACCAAAGGACTTAACCTCCAGTCTCAGTTTACATGCATGGGTGAGAGGAAGAGCTCTGGGCTAGGAAGTGGGGGGAGGGCTTCTGCCATCCCCACTGCTCTGCATGAGGCTGTGAGCAAAACACTTCCCTTGGAGTTTGAGTTTTTCACACCTACAAAGTAAAGGATTCCCAGCCTTGGGACTACAGAGTTAGAGACAAGCTTTGCTTGTCACACAGACTCTCAGCATCATCACCTCCATCACAGGTACTAGTTATTAATTCGCTTATACACGCACACAGCAACCAGATGTGCGTGACACGCTTACTGTCCCCATTTTACAGATAAGGCTCAGGGAAAGGGTTCAGTGATGCACCCAGTATCCTGCATCAAGTAAAAACATGCTGAGCTGAAAAGCTGAGGCTTCCTGACCCCAGATTTCACTGCTCCCTCAATTATATGCCTCGTGTTTACTTGTTCTGTTGCTCCTCCTGTGGTGGCAGAGCTCACACCAATGTTGGAGCACTGTGGGTGGCCCACTCAAAACACAACAGCCACTTGGAGAGATTTACAAAAACTCTTGGACATTACAAAGGCGCTCCAAAGCTTGCAGAATTTACAGAAGCAGAACAGCACGAATGGGCCCTCCAGTTGCCAGCTCTGAGTCTAGTAGATGTTATGGCTATGCCAGATACAGCATCCCACGCTGTAATCTCAGCACATAGGAGGGAGAGATGGGAGCATTGCAGCTCAGGGCCAGCCTGGGCTATATAATGAGACCTCAACACACAAAAAGCAGCTTAGAGCTTCACGTTCAGACTGCATCCTTGGAACCCTGGCCTCCTGGCAACTACTCTCTCTCCCTCCTTCCCTCCTCCCACCTGTTCCCCTCTGCCGTGTTCACATCTGTCTTACTTCACAGGCCTTATTTGTTCCCCTACAGACAGCCGACGTGCCTCCACCACTGCCCAACAAGCCTCCCCCTGAGGATTACTATGAAGAAGCCTTTCCCCTGGGGCCCGGCAAGTCCCCCGAGTACATCAGCTCTCACAGTAAGTTCTGGTCCCCTCGTGGCTTACAGAATTCCCTCCTTGAGGAGCAGCAAGTCATAAGCCACTGCCTGCCCAACTCCATTGCCCTTCTCTGGGATGAGCTGCCCTGAGCTCCAAACCATGGGACCAATGGCATGGCCAGGGTCTTGGCTTCTAGTCTCAGTTCTGTGACTTGAGACGGACCCCTGTCTTCTGAGGATCTCTGTTCTCCATCCTCTAACAAGGAGGCACTAGCTCCATTCATAAGAGAGTGCAGGACATAAGTGACAGCTGTCAGTCCTGCTTCCCCCTCTCTCACCCCTTCAGCCTGCAGTGTCATGGTTTTCCTTCTGTGTATACATATTACCAAGTCAGGACATCATAAGATGTGGCCCATGGCCTAAACCAAGCTTCATGGTTCAGCCTCCAGCCCCAGGGAGTCATACAGTGGTACAGGCAGAAATAGGAGAGGCTTGATTTCTATATAGTTCAACTATCTTTTTAAAAACTATTAATATTTTATATTTGTTTATGATCTACTTATAGCATAATGCCTGCAAATAGCATATATATAATTTATACATAAATATGTACCAAAGAATTCTGTGCATGTACGTTTACTGATGGGATAAATAACCTTAGAAAATCTCTTAAATTAGCCATTAGTCCTTTTTCTCCCATTGACTTCCCCAGTGGGCAGCAGGTGGCTCTCCCTTTGCATAAGGATCTGATGAGGAGTACTCTACTCAGCAGAGGGACTTGACAGTGTACAGAGAAACTAGGTTTAGATGCCCAAGCATGCGCAGCTGGGTTTGTAACTGGTAATGTCGGTATTCCACTTCCCTGCTGTCCCACAGCACAGCAGAATATTCTCCACCCACCAAACTGCAAATGAAACAGGTCTGCCCCGTGAGAAACTATAAACTCACATGTTTATGACCATGTGAATGACCCAGTCATGGAAGGAAACCAAGCACAGAAGGCTCTACGGAACACCGTTTCATTTGTTTGCTTTTTCTAACAGGATATACTCACCTGTGCATTGGTTTTTCACAATTTTTCTAGGATGTGCAAGAAACTCATAACAGGATTTTCCTATGGGAAATGAATAAAAATCCAGGTGGGGTCCTGGGCTCAGTGGCAGAGCCCTTGTGCAAAATAAATAATAATGATAGGTAAATGTGATGTGTAATTTGAGAATACTTATTTAAGTCAGTTTGATGCCATTCACTAAAATCCCAGCTACTACGAACCTGAGGCAGGAGGATTGCGTGAGCCCAAGAGTTTGATGGCCCCCTTCTCAATAGAAGACAGTGAAGGAGGGAAGGAAGAAAAGGAGGAAGGCAGGAGAAGAATAAATCTGGGTGAAGGGAAAATGTTCTTTTATTCACACTCTTTTGTACTGCTTATATTTTCCCATGGGCAAAGGTGATAAAATAGAAGATTACCTGTCTGTCACGCTATTTTGAAAAGTGTCCGTCCATGGTGTGGTGTGCATTTAGCATTACACAGCCACCACTGCTGTCTAGTTCCCAAGCATTTTCATCACCCCCAAAAGAAACTCGATCATAAAGCAGTCCCTCCTCAGCCACTGCTTCTCCTCCCCAATGCCCCCAGCCTCTGCCATTTCTGGAAATACAGCTTTGCCTATCCTGGACTTTTCATTTAAATGGAATCATCTGACATGTGACCTTTCTAGATTGACATCTTTCACTTAGCGTAGCATTTTCAAGATCTGTCCATGTAGGAATGTGCATCAGAATGTGTTTCCTCCGATGGCTGATAACTCTTTTCTAAGGACATGCCACATCCGGTTTATCTTTCCATCAGCTGATGACATTTACCGTGTTTATACCTTTTGCCTGTGGAGAGGTTGGACCAAGTGATCTGTGGCCCTCTTCAGGCTATGAGTCTCCAGATTCCTATCACAGAGGTGAAGCAAGCAACTTTTGCTATCTGGTTCACTAAGGGCAAAGGAAGAAGGAAGGGATAAGGTACTTGCAGGGACCCAAGTTGCATGTCAAGCGCCCTGGCAGAAAGAGGCTCCCTAACCTTCCCAGAGAGTTTACTTCCTTCAGACAGGGCAGAGCCACCCCCTTCCTGAGAAGGCTGGAAGGGAAGGCCTCAGGAAGACCATGGACCCAGTCAGGAGAGAGCCTGCCACCAAACCAGCTAGAGTGTCCCTCCTCTCTCACACACAGTGTCCATCCATGATGTTCCTTTTATTCCCACATAGCCCACTCCCCCATCTGACAACTCCTCTGGCCCACCTTGCACACCATGCTGCCAACACGTCGGCCTCAGAGAGGCAAAGGCGGGCTCTGAGACTCGCTTGGGAGTGAGCTGAGTATCCCAGTAGCTAGGGACTTCAGTACAGCTTTCCTCAGGAAACAGATGGACAGGAGGAACCCAGAGCCAGTGCTCTGAAGAACCGTATGATGAGAGCGTGAGCCAGCCTGGCTGAATGAAGGCATCCGGCCCAGTTCTGATCCAGACTCAGCCACTAGCAATCTCTGTGGGGCCTGCTGTCCCATGTGTAAAATGGAACCAAGCCTCCTTTCTTGCAGCAGGTCCCCTACGCCCTGCAATACCGGGACCAGAGCTATGACAAGGACAGTCACACACACTCAATGCCATTGGGCAATGAGCGAAAACATCTTTGAGCTGGGCCTTGAAGGGTAGGGTATGATTCTCTGATAAAAAACGTAGGAAGGCAGAGAGAATAGGATGAACATAGACCTGGAGGTCTGGCGAAGCCCAGCAAAGCAGTTTGTTGTGACGAGTATGGAGGGTTAAATGAGGAGCCACAGCAGACCAGGTGCAGAAGTAGAGCCCCCCACTCAGGCTGAGGCTGCCCTGAGCCCCCACTCTCTGTCCCTGGGACTTGCCCAGCCCTGCCCCTGGATTCTGCCCATATGTCTACAAGCGCAACTCTTTCTAACATCCCCACAGATGGCTGCAGCCCAGCCCAGTCGATTGTGGGTGGCTACTATGAGGACGCGGACAGCAGCTACCCCACCACGAGGCTGAATGGAGAGCTGAAGAACTGTATGTACCAAGCAGCTGCTCACACAGCTGTCCTCCCGAAGAGCTGGCCCTCGGCATGCACACACCCACAACCCCTTACCAGACTGTGATCACCAAACAGGTCCCAAAGCCCTTGTTCTCAGAGGGTTCAGTGGGGGAAAAAGAAAAACACTGGAATGGGAGTCACTTGAGTCTTTCCCTGTTCTAATTCTCAATTACTGATCTTAGGCAAGTTCAGTTTCCTTATCTGTCCCAGGGATTTGGATTGGGAGGCTGGTCTGAGACAATGGCCGTGGGTGGTGATGAGGTCAGGGCAATAATAGAAGTTTACCGAGCACTTACTGGTAGAAGACACTTAGTTAAACATGGTCCATGCCACGGGGTCCAAGGCACCAGATGAAGCAGCATCTGGTATATGTCATGACTACATAGTGGTGAGGAACTCCAAGAAGTGAAATCACTAATATGCCGTCCCAGAGGCCACTCCAAAGCGAAGCTTTTGAGTCAGGCCTCTAGTCCATCCTTGTCCTTCTTCTGCCCCCTGTAGCCCCGGCCCAGAGCAGGCTGCCTGCCAGGGTTAGAAGGGGCATGGGGACTGAGGGTCCTTTCCTGTGACACCCACAGACAATGACTCTGACGCCATGAGTAGCTCCTATGAGTCCTATGATGAGGAGGAGGAGGAAGAGAAGGGGCGGCGTCCCAGGCACCAGTGGCCCTCGGAGGAGGCCTCCATACACCTGGTTAGAGACTGCAGGATATGTGCCTTCCTGCTTCGGAAAAAGCGCTTCGGGCAGTGGGCCAAGCAGCTGACAGTCATCAAGGAGGAGCAGCTACTGGTGAGTGCCTTCCTGGAGACCTGTGGGTGTGCCTGAGGGTGTGAGTGGTCTTTGCACAGACCCTTGGGTCACGGTACATCGAGCTCCAGCACACACACGCGGAGCAAAAGAATGAGTGGTTCTCCTTCATGATGACTAGAGAGAGTGAGTTCCAGCCAGAGCTACACAGAGAAACCCAGAGTAGGAAAATGAACCTAACTGTGGAAAAAGATAATAGCTGATTTTTCTTTCTCCCCCCCCCCCATGTTTTACTCTGTCTGCAAGCCATGCTCAACACATGGCTTTGAAACCTTTTCTCACCCTGAGCAATGAAAACTGACTGCAGGCCAGGGCCAGTTCAAGGGTCATGATAGGCGTGTTTCCAGCTCTTTTTGTTTGGTTTGGTTTTTTGAGACAGGCTGTCTCTCTGTAACCCTAGCTGTCCTGGAACTCACTCTGTAGAGCAGGCTGGCCTCGAACTCATAGAGACCCACCTGCCTCTGCTTCCTGAGTGCTGGGATTAAAGGTGCACGTCACCACCCAGCTATGTTTCCACTCTTTCACCTCCCTTTCTGTATTTTGCTCCACTGCCTGCTGCTGCCAGGCCCTCCAGCCCAGGGGATACAGAGTGACCTGAGAAGACAACCAGTCTCAGCCCAACTCCAAAGGGAACCCTTTAATAATTCTCCCGTACGAGCCAGGCAGTGGAAGGGGGTTAGCTGGAGTGGCATGAGATGGTGGCAGAAGGCTGACGATAATCAAAATCTAGACATGTATGGGAATGTCATTCATAGTGAAACCCGTGATTATGTGTTAAAAACTTAAAAACGGGTAACACAGCTCAGTGGGTAAGGGCATCTGTTACCAAGCCTGATGACCTGAGCTTGATCCCTGAAACCTGCCTGGTGGAGGTTGGGAACCAACTCTAGCAAGTTGTCTCTTGCTATTACATATTTACCATGGTACACATGCCTCTGTCCCCCCATAAATAAATAAATGAAACAAGAAAATTCATAGTCTGATTTCTTTTATAACTTAGTTGAAGGCTCTAAATGAAACACTGGCAAACAGAACTAGATGCTTATAAAAACATAGTCCCACTACCGGTTTATTCTAGTAACACAGGGGTGGCTTAACATTCAAACTACCCCCCCACTCTGTGTGTGTGTGTGTGTGTGTGTGTGTGTGTGTGTAAACCTGTGTGCTTTCTTAGGATTGTTTAAAGGGACGTAGATTAGGGGTTATTTATAGGAGTGTAGACACCTTACCAGTATATACCCCTACTGAAAGAAATGTCTCTTCCTCCCCCAGCCACATTATCTACTTACAGATCCCCTTTTGTAGCATTATTGTCAACTTCTGGTGTCAAGGTTAAGGTTGGCCTTCCTGTGAGAAAACCTGCCTTCCCAAGGTCAGCACTGCATACCTGCTGGGATCCACTCCTAACATTCTGCCACGCAGCCCTTTCAGCTGGCATCCTCCCAAGCCAACCTATTTGTTCTCTGGTTCTTCAGCCCACATAGTCTTCCTAGTATTGTGCTATAATCTGCCTTTTCCTCATGGACAGCTGTGCTGGAAGATTCCCAGAGACCCCCTCTCCAGCTTCTCGTTGTGAGGCATCGCTCATAGTTGGGCCCAAGGGAGGAATCTACTCTTGTGTGTGAGGGCCTTACCCCTCCCACCCTCTACTGCAGGAAGCTCTGACCCCCCCCTCCCTGTGCAGTGTTACAAAAGCTCCAAGGACCAGCAGCCCCATCTGAGACTGGCGCTAGATGCCTGCACCGTCGTCTACGTGCCCAAGGACAGCAAGCACAAGCGACATGAGCTGCGCTTCTCCCAGGGGACCACAGAGGTGTTGGTGCTGGCTCTGCAGAGCAGGGAGCAGGCAGAGGAGTGGCTGAAGGTATGCACACACAGGACACACCAGAGGCTGCCACCCTGCACTCCCTCCTTTCCTCTCTGTCCCCAAGCATGGGGTTCTAACCTTTGAAGTTATAAACCTTATCTAGGGGAGGATGGATGGGGGAGTGGTACATGACTAGGACTCATCAAATGGGCCTTGGATATTCAAAACAAGCAGGCCTCATGGAAGAGGTCTATACTCTCCATTATTTAACTTCCCTATATAGCAACCTACTGTTAGCCCAACCTACATTCCTGGAATGGTGTGCTTGATGCCTTTGAAACTGATTTCATCATTAGGCCAGATAGCCCTTCTAATTTAAAAATAGGGGGAGGACAGATCTCCTTCTTGTTTTTAGATGGGAATGTGCATTGTTGTGATAGCCAGTGGAGTTCAGCATCTTCTGGTGTCAGAGGGTGCCACCATGTATTAACCACTTTGTACCATCCAATGTGCCAAAGCCTGATGCATATGACCATTGGAGCTGTTGTTACTGACATTCAAAGGTGAGTCAGCTGAGGCACAGAGAACTTAAAGTGATTGCCAGAGGTCACAGACAGCATCATGTGATTGGGACCAAGATGTGAAGCTAAGTAGGTCTACTCCAAAGTCAGCGTGGTGGCACCGTGATGGCGAGGGAAGACTTTGATGGTACATGGATTTGAGTTCAAGTTCCAGAGAGCCCTGAGACCTTACGCAAATGGCATTACTTGCCCCGTGCCTCAGTTTCCCCATCTGTTAAATGGTTCTTTTAAGGATTCAACAAGAGTCGGCACAGTGCCTGCCAGGCAATAAGTGAGCTGTAGTGTTGGTTGGCTTCTGGTGGTGGTGGTCACGGCACTACCCTGCCCCCCAGTCCTCTCCAGCAGACCCCATCCGTCTACTCCACTGGACACCCTGCTCTCCTCTCCTACCTTCCGGTTGGAACAATGAAGCCAGAGTCCTCCTTTTACTTCCTCCTCCCTCCTCTCTTCCTTCCGGTGATAACCAGCTCTCCCTGGAATGTTTGGTATTCCCATCCCTACCTTTGTGTCTAGAGGGGAAGGAATGGAGAGAACTTGCCTTCAGGAGCCTCAAGCTTCAGGGTCCCTGTGAGTCAAACGTAGGTGTCTTAGGCCCAGAGTTCAAAGGGATCTGCCTGGCCGTGCTGGTCCTCTGTACTGGTCCAAGGCTTACCTAGCTGGCAGACATGCAGCCTACTTCGGGGTCTGCTCTGCTGCCTCCTACCGGCGCCTTTACCTCCCTGGGTCACATCATCCTCACCTGTACCTTGAGGATCACAGACCGCTGTAGGGATAAATGCTGTTGTCTGGGAGACCATCAGATGGTGCCTTCTTAGCCCTGGCTGTCCCAGAACTCATTCTGTAGACCAGGCTGGCCTCGAACTCAGAGATCTGTCTGCCTCTGCCTGTGTGCTAGAATTAAAGGCTTGCGCCACTATACCCAGCTTAGATGGTGACTTTTTACAGTTTATCATCTGCATGCTTATTCCTGGGACCCTGCGTAAGTGAAAGGACCCCGAATCAATTTCCCATGTCACTGAAAGCAAAAGTCCTAGCTGTCACTTAAGCAGGCCCCCTCACCCTTGCGAGTCTTCAAGATTCACATCTCCCCTACCCACGGCCTCACTCTCCTCTGCAGAGAGCAGTGTTCTTATAGTAGGGATGTGTGTAGAAAGCCCTTCCAGACAGGCTCTGATGATAAGTTTGCATTTGTGCAGATGGCTGTTTCAGCCCTACTCTGCCTCCTGGTGGCCCTAATCCATCATCACAACAGGCTTGCTCCTACAAATCCCAGCCATCCTTCTGTCCGCAGAGCTTTCCGGCACATCTATCCCCAGCCCCATGTTCTCTTCACAGGTTATCCGTGAGGTCAGCCGGCCGTGTGGGGGAGCAGAGGGCTTGGAGGCCCCCCGATCTCCAGTCTTCCTGTGTAAGCTGGATCAGGACAAGGTATGTGTGTCTCCAGTTGACTCCTCTGGGTCAAGTAATGGGCACTAAGCACAGGCACACACACACACACACACACCTGTGGCATCCTACAAGCTAAGCAGCAGAGTGGCAGGTGCCTGGTGGTCAGTTTAGTCTCTGCGACAACACACCTGACATAAACAGCCAAAGGAGGAATGATTTGTTTTGGTTCAGCCACCAGTCAGCCGGCAACGTGCTGCGGGCCTTAGGCGAGGCTGAGCATCACCAGGGTGCTGTATTGCAATAATAGGAAGAGGTGGGAAACAGGGAGACAGGTGGTACAGCTCACCTCATAAGAGACAGAAGGCAGAAAGGGAAGCAGGAAGGGACCAGGTGTGTATCTTCTCAGGCCAGGCCCTCCAGGGACACCTGGCCGAACAAGTGCCACTGCCTTTGATCAGTTTCAGAGAGCTAAATTTAGCCATGAGCAAATCCACTGAAGGAAGAGAGCCCTTAGGATCCGGTCACTTCTCAGAAGTCCCACTTCTGGAATGCTTGTGTTGGAGATGGGTTTTCAGAAGGGAACACTATAACCAAGTCCCATAGTAAATAAGGAACAGAGCTAGCATTTGAGCCCACACAGGCTGCCTCTTTGGGACTCTGCCACTGCAATAGGCACCGTGAACAACCACTGGGCAAATCCTGTAGGGAGACTTTACCCTTACCAGACCCTCTGCAGAAATCAGTACACTTGCGGTCCAATGGTCAGGCAGGCATGAGTCAAAACCATCATATTGTATTATATCTGCTACCCTGGGTACATGCTAAAAGAGACAGTGCCAGGTTCCTGGTGAATGTCAGGGAGGCATGATCCTGTCTCAGAGGCTCAAGAATATTCCCAAAGAAGTGATGCCTCAGACAAGGATGAAAAGGGCAAAACTAAAATAAAAAGGTGCTGTAAGTAGCAGGGACAGGCAGTAGAACCGAGAAAATGTAGAACTGAAAGTGGTCTGTGTGGCATGGTCTAGAGATGAGGAGCTGTGAGAGCTGGCCCTGGACAGGAACAGGAAATGGACCTGGGAGCTTGGGATGGCTGGAGTGTTGGGGAACATGGATGCCTATGAAGTGAACTGAAGGAGCCTTGCCCACACTTAGCTTTTACCAGTTAGTAAGACCGTAGGAAAGCAGCCCTAGAAGAGGGGTGTGAGTGTGTGGGTACACACTGTGGTACGGCCAGCACTGTGAATGTGTGGGTACACACTGTGGTACAGCCAGCACTGGAAGAGGGGTGTGAATGTGTGGGTACACACTATGGTACAGCCAGCACTGGAAGAGGGGTGTGAATGTGTGGGTACACACTGTGGTACAGCCAGCACTGGAAGAGGGGTGTGAATGTGTGGGTGCACACTATGGTACGGCCATCACTGGAAGAGGGGTGTGAGTGTGTGGGTACACACTGTGGTACAGCCAGCACTGGAAGAGGGGTGTGAATGTGTGGGTACACACTATGGTACAGCCAGCACTGGAAGAGGGGTGTGAATGTGTGGGTACACACTGTGGTACAGCCAGCACTGGAAGAGGGGTGTGAATGTGTGGGTGCACACTATGGTACGGCCATCACTGGAAGAGGGGTGTGAGTGTGTGGGTACACACTGTGGTACAGCCAGCACTGGAAGAGGGGTGTGAATGTGTGGGTGCACACTATGGTACAGCCATCACTGGAAGAGGGGTGTGAGTGTGCAGATACACACTATGGTACGGCCTCTGGTGCAGTGCAGAGGCTCCATAGAGCAACAGTAGGGTAAGCCGTGCAGTGGAGTTCTCCGCCGTGGTTGAATGGACCAGGAGAGGGTAACTGATGTACTATGGTGGTCGTTCTGGTGGAAGAAGAGCTGGGATGTTGTGTTGGTGGGGTCTCTTTCCACGGGGTCACGAGACTGAAGGATCATCACTGAATTCATTACAAACTCGTGGTCTTCCTCTCTATCTGTTTCCCACATTGGTGGAAAAGTTGCTATATGCACACTGTTGCAGAACGAACAGGGCTGTAACTTCAGTTTCAAAACCTACAGACCAGGTTCTTCAAATGCTCATCCACTTTCTGCTAGGTGCCTCCCCATTCCCACAGCTAATAGGGAATAGTAGCATTAGGATTTCTTCCATGATTTCTGCTCTACCTCCTTTGTAGCATATGAATTCATTAGTGAGTTAACGAAGGTATGTTATCAATAGACTGGCAACAAAGGTTTTGTGTATGTGTGTGTGTGTGTGTTCCTTCATTCTCTCATTCAAGACAGAGTTGTAATGGATGTCTACTGAACATCGGGTCTTATCACAACTTCTTTGAAAACATCATCACCCCTTTTCCTGTGTGCTGTCACCTTGGTCCATCCCTTTCTAGAACTTCATCCTGATCAGTTTGCCCAGAGGCTCTTCAGCATCCAGTGTTGCCTACTCTTGTCCATCCCTACAGTGCTTGCTACTGGATTACATTCACATTCCCTGTAAATGCTTGCCCTTCTTCATTTGCCAGATATAATGTATATTCCAGGACGTTGCTGTCAATGCATTATAATTAATGCTCCCGCTCTCCCCGTAGAGTGTAACCTGAAGACAGGATCATTGCTACCTTCCTGATAATGTTGGTGTGGTATCAGATACATGATTGCTGTTGCTTGGAGAGTTGGAAGAAGCCTGGGCTTATAAGGGAGTTCTTCTAAGAGTCTCGCTGATGTGAGGCTGTCTGTGTCCTTCCCCAGAGATTGTCCCAAGAGAAACAGAACTCGGACTCTGACAGCTTGGGCATGAATGACAGCAGTTCCACCCTGAGCCGCCGAGAAGCCTGTGAACATGGTAGGAGTCCACTGCCCATGCTGGAGAATGTCAAAGATGGGAGGGACTTTGTCACATGTACACAGTGGTAGAGCATGTCCTGGAGACCTGAGTAAGGCCACTGGGCCTTTCGTATGCAGAATTACAGGCTAGTCCCTGTGTGCAGCTTGCAAAGGCTGCTGGGAAGGCCAGAAATGGGTAAAAGTGGGACCTTCCCCATCATCCCCTATGACCCACTCCTGTGCTCCAGGAAAAGGGAAGAAAAATAGCCTCACTGAGCTAAAGGGCTCCATGAGCAGGGCTGCAGGCCGAAAGATTACGCGCATCATCAGTTTCTCCAAGAAGAAGGCGCTGGGAGAGGACCTGCAGACGTTTCCCAGTGAGAATGAAGTTCCGTGCTGCGGTAAGTCCTGACTCAGAAGAAGGAAGTGCAGGCCCTTGAACCCAGGCCCTGGGGCCAATGCCAGAAAACTCTCAGCACCTTGGCCCTGGCTTGTTTCTCTGGATGGCTAGACTCCACTCTGTCAACATCCATGGAGACATCCCTTCACTCCCATGGGTGAAAGGATTGCCCAGGGAAAGGGAAATCCACTGACCATTGTATCTATGATTCCTGTGAACTCAATCAAACCATTGTCCATCTGTAGGCTTCAGCTTCCTCTGCTAATGTGAGAGAGGAGTAAATTCACAGCATCTAACATGCCAGGTGTGCTGGCCTTGGTAATACATACCTGTAATTCCAGAACTGGAAGCCTCAGGATCAGGAGTTCAAGGTTATCTGTGTGTCTCCATAGCAAGTTCAAGGTCAGAGGCCAGCCTGGACCCTATCTCAAAAACAAACAACAACAAAGTATATGTGTTTCATGTCTATGTTTATGTAGCTTATATCCTGGCCTTTATAAGCTAGAAAAATAAAATGTACACAGAAACATGGCTGCTGCCTTTGTGGAGCTAGAAGGACCTTAACTCAGTGTAGGAAACTTTGCAGAGACTGGGGTTGCTTGCCGGGAGGGTCAAGCACCTTGAAGGGCTGTGGTTTCTGGTTTATCTACATATATATGTAAGTGTATATGGATTGCAGCCTAGTCTGATAAGGAAATTGGAATAAAAATGTTAAGTACTTTTTAAGATAATACTTCTTAGTAAAAAGTGTCTGGCAGAGAAGGCATTACTTCTTTCATACAAGTGCTGTGGTCCATGTGCTATAATCCAGTAGATAATCCCCTGTTTTAAAGGAGATGAAGTGTATCTCAATGGCAGAGCATTTGCCTAGCTGTGTGAGATCCCAGGTTCCATATCCAGTATAGCAAAAAAATGAAATCATCTGTTTCAGATATGCAGAAATACTCTATTAGTTTAAAAGCTGTAATTATAGCCTAGTGGTGGTGGTGTCACACACTTTAATCCCAGCACTCTGGGATGCAGAAGCAGGCAGATCTCTGTGAGTTCAAGGCCAGCCTGGTCTGCAGGACAAGTTCCAGTACAACAAGGGCTACACAGAGAAACACTGCCTTGAAAAACTAGTAAATAAATAAACGCTGCGATTATAAAGAAATAGTTCATGGTCATAGATTCATAACATGCTGTGGTAAAGAAAAAAACAATAAAAATAAATAAAAACCTATAATGCTCAGAGCTGATTCTAGCTCCATCTGTGGTCAGCTGCACAGCTGTCTGCTTAGGTTTACAAATTCTTACTGTGGTGACGTTTCTATATGCTGCCACTAGGTGCCAGCATCATCCGTCACTTTCCATCTTTGCAGGAAATTCAGTTTGGCGGAGTGGAGGGGGCAGTTGTAGATTTCCTATGCCTTCTCTAGGATTGTCGGCCATTTCTATCACACTTGGTGTGGTCCTGGGGCAGGCAAAGAATGCATGAATAGCATTGTCAGTGAGCGCTCACAGCTGGGCAGCTGAGACTCAGAAAGGAGGACGCCTAAGGTGCCAGGCCTTCCTGCCAGCTTGATCACAAGGTTTGTGTAGATATCCCTTAGAGCCTTTGCCCAAGGAGCTATAACAGGTCATTCGACTGTCTCTTTTTCCAGGCTACCTAAACGTGCTGGTAAACCAAGGCTGGAAGGAACGGTGGTGCCGCCTCAAATGTAACACTCTCTATTTCCACAAAGACCGCACAGACCTGCATACCCACGTGAATGCCATTGCCCTCGGGGGCTGTGAGGTAGCCCCAGGCTTTGGACCCAGGCACCCATTTGCCTTCAGGATCTTGCGCAATCGGCAGGAGGTGGCCATCTTGGAGGTGAGAGGAGAGAGTCAAGGTAGGGGTAGGGGGTGGGGGTGTCAGCTTGTGGCTACCCTACCACAGGAACTTTGGGGAAAGAACCCAACGTGCTTGTCAGGTAACATAGGGGACAACAGGGATGCTGGAATTACAAATAAACAAGGAATCGTGTTTTTCATATGAAAGTATCCTGGGTGATTTGGAGACACACCTACACTGAAAGGTTATTTGTTTTGTATCTGAAGTTCAAACCCAACAGAGCACACTGTTTTTCTATCCTAATTCTGGCAGCCCTAATTCTAGAGCCCAGGTTTGCTTATTTGCCCTGACCTTACAGTTCCAGGTCCAACAGGCATCTCCTGCGGTCTGACTGGGATCTGATTCTGGAGTTCTCTCTCAGACCTTCCCAGCAGGAGGCGTCGACCTCAGAAAACTGCTGCCCTTCAAGGTGCCTGTCCCTGCCCCTGAGCAACGCCAGCCTCTACAGAGAGTTTCTCCATACAGAGTTAAGATCCTTCTAGCTCCATACTGGCAGGGCCACAGCCACATTTTCGGACACTGTTTCTCTTTCTAGATCTCTGCACCGTGTCCAGCACACACTGAGCTCAGCAGGCCCATACTGAACAATGCATGAGTGCCGCCTGCTCACCGCCCGTCCTACCTGCCAGCACCACCCTCCTCTCTGAGGCTGTTCAGAGCGCACACTCCGTTTGATAGCCCTTGGGATGCTTAGAATTCACAATGTTGACACAGGAAAGTTCAAATGTCCACCTGCCCACGTTATAGACAAACAGAGGCCAGGGCAGCCACGTGCTTTTTCAAGGCTGGAGGAGTGCCTGTACCCTTTCCATCTGCCTTGTTGATCTCAGCATTCTTCTGTTGAGTTTTTTGTTTCCCTTATACAGAATTTTCTAAGTTTTTTCCCCCTTTAAAAACCATGCTTCATTTATTTCTTTATTTACATCTGCCATCACTAGCTAACTGGTTTTCTGATCATGCTCTTTACATCAGAATTAAGGATATGTTTAACTGGCCAGCAGTTTATCCTGGGGAATTTCCCCATAAATGGTACTGTGATGCTTTGTTAATTACAGTCTAAGAAAATGTTGAGTTATATGAGCAATTTCCTATGTAGAGAATTAATTATAAATATGGAGGCTGGAGAGATGGCTCAGCAGTTAAAAGCACTTGCTGCTTTGGCAGAGAACCCTGTAGTGATTCCCAGCACCCACAAAGTGGCTCACAGCCATCTGTAACTCCAGTTCCAGGGGTTTTGGCTTCTGCAGACACCAGGCATTAATGCAGTTACACATACATACGTGCAGACAAAACAATTGGTCATACACATAACATAAAAATAATTTTTAAACAATATATGTTTTCGGGCTGGAGATATGACTCAGTGATAAAGCCAGGCCTTGAATACACAAGGCGCCCTGGGTTTGATCCCCAGCATGGAAGGAGAGGGAAGGAAGAAGTTTCAAGAACCCTGAAATGTTGTTTTTACATTCAAATGGTCAGATATAAAAGCCCAGAGGGTGAAGGGTAGGGATATACCATACCATCTTATAGGAGCAATCAGGGAGGACCCCTCGGAGGAAGTAGCTTTTTGAGTAAATACTTGAGAGAATTCAGGAGCCTTGGATTCTGGTATGTGTGTCTAGTCTAATTCTTCCTCCTTCACTAAGTCCTGAGGACTTATAAACATTTGTGGGTGTCTATGACATGAGCAAGCAGCCAGAAGGCTTCACGGTGTGAAAGTGAACTGCACTGTGCCTCCTCTCCCCAGGCAAGCTGTTCAGAGGACATGGGCCGCTGGCTCGGGCTGCTGCTGGTGGAGATGGGCTCCAAAGTCACCCCAGAGGCCCTGCACTATGACTACGTGGATGTGGAGACCCTAACCAGCATTGTCAGTGCTGGCCGCAACTCCTTCTTGTAAGGGTGGTTCTGCGACCCACCCCTGCCGGGGGATTCCTACGCCGGTTCCAGCTCCAGGCTCCACGCAGCCTTCAGCATTGGGTGGAAGGGATGGGGCAAGCTCAGGAAGTCCACTTCCTTGGGAAGGATGGCACTTTCGCCAATGTGAGAAACATGGCCTGCTTCTTGCCATTTTGGAGTCTGTAGGCTGACTTACAAAGAATGCTGGGAATGAGCCACCTGTTGTCACTTGTGAGACAAGCGTGTAACCTTTCAGTCTGTATTAAAAACTGCTGCCGGGCGGGTGGTGGCGACGCCTTTAATCCCAGAACTTGGGAGGCAGAGGCAAGCTGATCTCTGTGAGTTCGAGGCCAGCCTGGTCTACAAGAGCTAGTTCCAGGACAGGCTCCAAAAGCCACAGAAAAACCCTGTCTCAACAAAACAAAACAAAAAAAACTGCTGTAGGGGGCTGGAGAGGTGGCTCAGTGGTTAAGAGCATTGGCTGCCCTTCCAGAGGACCCGGGTTCAATTTCTAGCACCCACATGGCAGCTCATGCCTGCCTATAACTCCAGTTCCAGGAATCTGATACCCACAGATATGCATGTGGGCAGAACACCAGTTCACATAAAAATAACTAAAATGAACAAAATTTAAAAGAAATAAAAGCAGCTGCCAACATCCAATGAGAGAAGACATGAAGGCAGCATAAACCACAAAATGTCGCCAACATCATTATACCTTTTGTGTTCTAGGTATGCACAGTCCTGCCAGGATCAGTGGCCTGAGCCCCGTGTCTACGATGAGGTTCCTTATGAAAAGGTGCAGGTACGGTTATTCCCACAGCTTAGTAACATGCCAAAAGCTGTCCTTCCATGTCTTCTCTCCTCTTCACTACCCACTTTATCCTTTGCTTCAGAGAAAATGCCTTCACTAACCCGCCCACTCTCAGTGACATGCCCCGTGCCCTCTGGGGGGAAAAAAAACAGAAAGCAGGTGCATTGCAACCAGAAACAAGTGGGTGGGTGGCCTTGCATCTAGAGGAGAGGGAACAAAGCTGCTGAGGACATGGCACACCTGTGAGCCCTGGACTAGAAGATGCTATGAGTCCTCACTTCCATGGTTCCCCTTTTCTAGAAACATCCCCAACCTGCCCTTTTGTGCCCAAGGTCTTTTTTCACTGCAACTTGAAGAAAATCTAGTAGCTGGGTAGTTTAGCACTTCGTATATAGCTGGGTTGCTATGTGCCTATATGGTATGGTGGTGCATGCCCTTAATCCCAACACTCAGGAGGCAGAGGCAGGTGAATCTCTGAGCTTGAGGCCAGCCAGAGCTACGTAGTGTCTTAAACAAACAAACAAACAAACAAAAACCCAAATACTTCAGATATGAAGGCTGGAGTCAGAGGGACCTCAGCTTTGCCTTTCAGACCCCCCCCCCGATTCCCACTTCCCACCTCCACGTGGGTGTGCGGGTCCTTCTCTTCTTAGGAGTATTTTGAGAACAAAATGTAATGATTTGTTTGAAAAAAAAGAAAGAAATTAGCGCAGTGCCCAGGCAGTGGGATGTTCTGCCCAGAGAAGTAACAGAACTGTTCCTAATAAGGTGGTTACGTGACACTAATGTATCAATCATACCAGGCTTCAAGACCTTGGCTAGACTTGGAGCGTGGGAAATGCTCTAACATCACAAATGCAGTTAGTTTAATAAGGTGCATTGCCTCTGTCATTGGCTCCTCTCTTCCATGCCTTTGCTTCCCTCCTTTTCCTCCTCCTCTTCTGAGAAAAGACAGCATTAGAAATTCAGAAAACAGAAGAATGCTTTCAAATGATAGGAGAACAAAATGCCTCTAATAGAGGCAGCCACCCGCAGTTTCCTGAGCCCTCTTCATTTGTCCTTTCAGTAAGTACACCAACTTAAGGTTGCCTTTTACCTCGCACAGAAAGGTACGAGGTTCAAATGATACTGCTAGTAAGGTGGCCTGTGAACTGTAGAGAGCTCCGCAAGTCTGTATCTGTAAGGCCCAGGTGTCAAAGGAGCTGGCCAGAAGCTGCCTGTCTGAACGGGTTGAACCATGCCTGCTCTTAACCTTCTACCTCTGTCCCCCTTGCCCAGGATGAGGAGCCCCAGCGCCCCACAGGGGCTCAGGTGAAACGCCATGCCTCCTCCTGCAGTGAGAAGTCCCATCGTGTGGACCCGCAGGTCAAAGTCAAGCGCCATGCCTCCAGTGAGTTCTGTGGTCTTTCTCCTGCTCAAGGGAGGGACAGGAGACCACTGCAGGGGCCTCAATACCAGATTTCTCCAGGGGTAACGGAGAAAAATGAGTAGAAGTAGTCCATCAGTAAATACTCTACCCTAAGGAAAGAAGTGGGGGCTGGGCAGTGTGGGAGCACTTGCCAGGCATGGGAAGATGTAAGGTCCTGGTCCCCAGCATAGCAAGAGACACAAAAAGAAAGTGACAGTAATGGTACGGCCAGCAAGTGAATTGCAGAGGGAGGTTTGCAGCGAGGCTGGAGGGCTTGGGTCCTAACTCCAGAGGTAAACTCTGCTTGGCTTACCCAGGAGACCCTACTCAGCATTTCCTGATTACTCAAAAGGCCAAAAATTGAGCTTCATGTGGATTCTTTTTTACTTTTGAGATAGAGTTTTCTGTAGTGAAAGGGGAGAGCAGGCCTGCTTTTCGTCCCGCCTGGCTCCCGCA
>LOJH01024291.1:6000-17712 GCA_001685095.1 Ellobius talpinus | reverse complement strand
CTTCCTTCCTTCCTTCCTTCCTTCCTTCCTTCCTTCTTTTTTTAGATTAATCAGTGGTAGCCTGAAGCACATAGATCCAAATTGCTTTCAGGAGAGGAAGGACATAGCTTTGTTAGTTTGCTGTGCGAACCCAACTGAAAGTTTCCCCCCTACCTAATTCAGCCATGCCTGTCTTAATGTATTTATTTTATTAATACTATCATCTACTTTCCTGGGGCGTGTTTATTTGTTCGTGTGCCAGTGTCTGACCACTTGTGCTTAGTTGGTTGTCATACTTTATTGTTGTAATGGGCAGGCACTTAGAACCGACCCTCAGTGCTGCGCCTCTTGCCGTCTCCCACTTGGTTAGCATTCTTCACTTTGGAAATAGTCTGTAATTTCCACTCTGTTTTATTTTAATTTTGGCTTGCATAACTGGAACAATGGTTTTGAATCTGTAACTATTAATCATTTTATTGAATTGTGATCAAATACTGTTTTTTTCAACCAATTTTTTGAAAAATGATGCTTTTATTGTAGATTAATATGGGTGTTTGTGACTAAATTGATGTTTTAAGTGTTCTGAATCCTTATTCATTTTTCTCAAACCTTGTAATTTATATGATTTATAGTTAATTATGCCTCCATATTATTTTTGTCTATTTCGATGTTATATTAGAAGCACATGAAATTTAGCAATGATTTCCTTTTTCTTTTAGGTTATACTTTGATGTAAATATTTGACAACTTTTGTAGTACCAAGTGTTTACCTACATCTAACAAAGCCAGTTGCAACATTTCCTTTTATTGGAATTTTAAAAATATACAATGTTAGAATCTGTATCTAAGATTATTACTAAGATAATTTTTTCAGTTTGAACTTACTATAATAGTTACTCAAGGTGTTTATTGCTATGCTTAAATAATTTTATGCTTTATGTTTCTTTTATATTTGTTGGCTGTTAATATAGGTTATTTTTAAGGCTTTAAAATATATTTTCTTTTGATCATTTTAAAAATTAAGAACAAAAATACCATTTGCATTCTGTATATGAAGATGTTTGATAAAATCTTGAATTTTAAGAAATTTGTTACACTTTTAAAAGATTTAAAGTAGCTTTATAATATATTTGTAAATAATTATGCTCTTCCTTTTTTCCTTTAAAAGTATTATTTCCTAATTCTTTGGTTTTTTAATTTTTAATTTCTCAGAGAGTGTCTCTGAGTAATTTATTAGGTGTTTGTATTTGTGAGCTTTTCATACCAAGAATTATGTCCTAATTATTGTAACACCATGATAATTGGCTAGGCTTGACATTTTCATCAATTTTTTTAACTGAAATTGTTGTATGGTCAGCTTCCTTGCTTTAAGCACATTTTGAACAAAAGGTCTAATATGAGCCCAGATTTGGGTGCTTCTCTTCTCTTCAGCCTGAGTTTAGTTTTTGCCACAATTTCTTAGAAGTAAGCATCGTAGCACTATTTTTTTTCTAATATCCCTTACCTGAGTACTGGGTGGAGGGCAGCCAGCACTTTGCTGCTAGGCTCCAGCCACACTCCCTTCTTCTAATACAATAGCTTTGATTTAGATTTACACTGTTCTATTCATGCTTAATTCCACTCTAAGTCTCTGTTTTGCTGGGTTACATTTTATTTGATTTTCTGAAAATAGTCATCAGAATGTCTTAGTTTTCGGGGGTTTCATTTACCTCCTTCCAAACGTCTGAGCCCAGAGTCCTGTCTTCTGCTTTGTGTTATTAGATTTGGTTTTAACTGCGATTCCCTTGGGGCTGTACCCCTGGCTGTGTGATCTGCTTTCTTATAAAGTAGTCAGCTTCTTCCATGTTTTTCTTTTACTTATTACTCTTTACTCTCTCTTCTCCTGGTGTCTCCAAGAATAATTGTAAGATAACTTTTCCCATGGACACATGGATGTTAATTGTGTTTGCAGTTGCTTTCCCTTACTTTGAAGTCTCAAAGTGAGATGCATAATTTCATCAGGTGAATAGTTGATAACTGCAAACACAAAGCTCGCTGTTTCATTCCAAGGCAAGTGAAGAAAAACCAGACCATATTGGGCATCCTAAAAAGTGTGGCTCTCTCGTGTCTACTGGTGTGCAGCAAGTCAGTACTTCCTGCCTTTTCTCTGCTTGGTGAGACAGCTGCCCTGAGGCCACATTCTCCGGCAGGAAAGTAGACTGGTTCTCCAGTAGCCAGGGCCAGTAGTGGAGAGTGTCCTGACATCAGATGAAGCTCCCTGCTCACTTTCTGGTACCTTATTTTCAGTATTAGTTTAAGTTGAGATAAGATTTTTCTTTCCTGATTTTATTTGGGTTTTGTTTGTTTTGATTTATTTTGCTTGTATGTGAGTGTATATGTGGTATGTACACACATGTATGCACAGATGCACATGTTCACAAGGAAGCCAGAGGACGTCCAGTGTCCTGCTGTATCACTCTCTCTGCTGTTTCCTTGAGACAGGGTCTCTCACTAAATCTGGAGGTAGGCTAGCAAGCAAAACACTTCCAAGGAGCTCTCCAGCCACTCAATAGATTTAATTCCTGTTCCTGCGTACTTTATAGTCAGGGAACAGTTGTTTTGTTTTGTTTTTTAGTTTCTGCCATTTGGGCTGAGAGTTTTTTTTCAGACTGACTTCCCAGGTGGGAGGCAGAGAGGCTGTTTCAGAGTGGGTCCTTTCTCAACGGGACTGAGGCTCGCCCACAGCACTGCTCGAGAGCCAAGATTGCCAGCACCAGTGAGAACGAATCTGCCTTCCTCTTTAAGGAAAGCCAGTCTGAAGGTTGGAGTGTTTGATTTTAAGTCTGTGAAAAAATAAACTAGAAAGTTATAAATACCCTGGAGAATAAATAAAGCCATCTTTATGGAAGTTTCATTAGCAAGTGGGGAGCTGTGAATTGTTACTCCTCAGTAGTAAACAGATGTTTGTTTTTAAAGGTGCTGTAACAGCTGGCTGTCAGATGTAACCAACACGTTCCTCATTAGTACCCACATTCTGAGACCCAACCCAGAGTGGCTGTGTTGGAGAGCCGCCCTGCGCTTTGGTCCCTGCCCTTGCACAGGACCTTCCCATCAGGTCGAGTTATGGCTCAACTAGCTAATTCCAGCTTGTTTTGCATATGTAGTTTCCTGAAAATAAAATCCATTTTTGTTGATAGAGAAACACCATGAAGCCTTGAGCAGAAATGGCAAAGATTTGCTACTGCTTCATTTTAATAGCGTCATATTTTGGGAGAATCACCCCAGCTCCTTCTATGGAGGCCACCTCACTGTGAACAGTACAGACCTCAGTCCAGTGCAAAAAGAAAAGCTAAGAATCCGTGCAGTGCTGAAGCCATCTCACGGAGCTCTGCGCAAATGCCAGGCATTGCTACCCCTGTGCAAGCAAGAGCAGAGAATCTGGGCTTATCTGAGTGGAAAAAGTTCTAGAACACTGCAAAGATAGTGTTCTTCACTTCAAAAAGTGTTATCCATGCCTGCATCGGCTAAGTAGAGTGCAGCAGTTGAAACTGATTTGCTTTCTGCCTTCAGCTGCCCATCTCTGGTGCTCATATGTGGACATTTTGATTCGATTACAGATGTACACACTCCACTTTCATCTTAGTGAAAGCAATAAACAGCCCCCACACAGCAGTATACATACGGAATGTGAAGTGAGGCTTCCTCCTCCGTGTAGAATTGTACATTTATGTCAGCTGAGATCCCAGGGTGGACACTGGCCGTGACAAGAAGATGGCAGAAGTTGGTCTCACAAGTTGACGTGAGCCTGCAATCTTCTGGAGAAGCAGGGAGAGGAAGAAAACTCAACCTTCTACTAGTCACACTGCGTTTGCCTAGTTCCCTCATCCCTTGGCACAGCGCATTGGTCTTTCCTGTGAAATAGGTATCTCCAGCCAGTCTTGACTATTTTGTATACAAAAGATAAAGACCAAGACCCTCTGGCCTAGTTATAGGAGAAAAAATGCTAATGGATCCAACCAGGAGCAAGTTCTTTGAATGCCTGCAGCATCACCTGCAGAAAGTGGGCTCTGAAAGTCACACATAGACACCTCAAAGGGAGATTGCCGTGTTCTTGTGGCCTCCATGACATGTACCCGGCATATAGTTTCCCTAACTTAATATTAGTTTAATAATGAACATATTCTAAATTTCTTTTCTTTTTTATGTTTATTCTCTGTACATATTGGGGTGCTCACTTATGCACCATATGGAGGCCAGATTCTCATTGGGATGTGCACTCATGAATGATATGGAGGTCAGGTCAACAATGGATGCCTTTCTCTGTGACTGTCCCCCTCATTGTTTGGATCTGGGCTAAGCTGGCTGGCCAGAAAGCCCCAGATCCTCTTGTTTCCCCAGCCAGAGTCATTGGCACATGTACATAGAACTCTTGATCTTCTGCACAGCTGCTGCAGGCCCTTCCTCAGGTCCTCCTCCTTGCATAGCACCTCGGCCACTGAGCCACCTGCTCAGCTCCCCAGATGCTGGTAGCATTATCAGTGTACTTTCCGGGTCAGGATCCACAGAGACTGCCCAGTCAGAGTCATGATTTCCCATCTAGGGCAGCGATGATCACATGCATCTTGAGATTTTTATAAGGATTTAATGAGAAATGCATGCATTGAGGAAGCAAGCGAGGCAAGCTGCTGGGCAGAAGTAGAGAAGCCAGGCTTGGGGTTGTTGTCTTGCACCTTGGACTCCTGGGGAAGCTCCAGGATACAGAGTGACGTCGCTCAGCGTCTTTCTCATCTGATTTGAACAGGACCTGATCGCCTCACTCCCAGAGCCATTTGCAGTATATAGGGGGCTGAAGAAAAGCAATCAGGTTCCTACCAATGTAAAAAAAAAAGCCAAAAAAATCCCATATTAGCACAACTGTGACTGTGACAACTATTAGCTGTCCTATCTAAAGTCTTTTGTACAGTGTTTTACTGTGTAAACTGAAAAGGTTCAACTTGTATATTTTTATGCCTTTCCTACTAATAGTGATGGATATATAAAAATTCCTTAAAGGTGCATTGCTCCCAGGATTAAAATAACTGCGTATCTGTAACTTCAGGCCTGTATCAACTAGGAAACCTTACAGTAGAGTTATTGTTTATCTTTCGAATGATGTCCAGATTTGCACGTTTCATTCTGTATCTGAAGAATTTACTAGTTTTCCTAACACTAAGCTCTCACTGGTTGTTGCCACCTCACTGCTAATTGGCTCAGCCCTCTTTTTTTTACCTATTTGGTGAGAAGAACTTCAAGCTGACTAGAGACCTTTAAACAGAAACTGTCCTTTCGTTTCCCGGCTGCTCGTACCCGAATAAAAACTCAGACACTTTATTAATTACAACACTGTTTGGCCAGTGACTCAGGCGTATTTCTAGCTAGCTGTTACATCTTAAATTAACACATTTCTACTAGTCTGTGTATTGCCACATGGCCGTAGCAGTACATTTTCTACATGTGTTGTTTCCCGGGCAGCTGGCTGGCATCTGCTTAACTCCGCCTTCTTTTTCTCTGTTTCTCTCCTTGGATTTTCCACCTGGCTTTATTCTGCTAAGCCACTGGCCCAAACAACTTTATTCATTATACAATAAATGTAACACATATACAGAAGGGCATCCCACATGAGAAACCAGTGTGGGCTACTTTATGTTTCTCCTTAGGTTTGTCAACAGTTTGAGGTACTGGCCTAGTATGTACCCCATAAGGAGAAGGTGCTTGTGATATGAATTTCTGAACTCTGATCATTGCTAATATAGCTGGCCCATTTTTTTTTACCCATAGCTGCCCAATGTGGAAGTCTGTGGGTGCTGGTGGGGGCTCTCCCCATCTAGTCCTCTCGGTCTTCATTTGGAAAACTGAGGTGCAGATGAGAAACTGGCAGAGGTCACAAGTGGTAATGAGCAAAGAAGCCTAAAGTTCCACGACGAGTGAAGCCATATGCCTTCACTCCATTGAGTCCATCATCAAGAAAATGGTGTCTAGCACTCACCCATAACACAGTGTCCACTGCAGAGCTGACCCTTAGCTAGAAACACCATTGATTTCAGGAGTGACTTTGTGTGTGCATCACCCATAATACAGTGTCCACTGCAGAGCTGACCTTTGGCTGGAGCCAGGGATTCTTTCAGGAGTGACTTTGTATATGCCAGTTAATGCCTTTTGTCTCTTTTTCTGATGCCATTGTGGTGTTTTTGTTTGCCTTGAACTGGCTATGTAGACCAGACTGGCCTTGAACTTGCAACAATCCTCTGGCCTCTGCTATCTGAATATTGGACTGCAGGGGTCGTTTGACATGGTTAAGTGGGAAGTAATTTAGATGATTCTCCCTGGTCCTGGCTGACTGTATTGATAACTGTTGCTCAGCCATTGTGCTTTGAATGCCTTACATGTATTATCTCCTTTAGTGTCCCGATAAGAATGGTCATCACTTATGAGGAAGTGTGTTTCACATGGGACAACAGTGCAGGTGAGAGGTTACATAGTATTCCTGCTGCACATCACATGCACATGACAAACATGATGAATTTGAGCAGCCTAACTTTTCATATTAATATGTTTTAAACAGCAAAGAGTAGCTACTTGTGTCAATAATGGATGGAAAAAAGTCATCCAGGCATGTAAATTTGATTTACTATTGAACAGTATGATATCTATCAATATAATTCTTTGTAGTTCTGTATCTGTCTCCATGCTGTATATAAAGAATATCTTCAATGTGTAAACACTTCTGCCCTTCTGTGACGTTAGTTCTTACTGGCAGGAGAGGTTAGCATGACTTCATTGGAGAGAGGACATGTTCCCTTCACAGCATCTTACATAGAGCACCTCCTGCATAGATGATTATAAAGTTCATCTCTAGTTTTTATGAGAAATGGCACAAGATCAAAACCCAGACTAATTTAGCGTTGATTTCTTTTTCAACTAGACAGGTTGATTGTTTTCTCTGAGCCTCAGTTTCCCCAAATTGTGACATGAAGACTCTAGGTCATTGTGCTCACCGTGGGCTCATAGTTAGAAGGTGGACCCTCTAGGTATTGAGCCTGGGTGTCCCAGCATTGTCAGCACATGGAAGACCTATCTAGACCAGGATTTCTGGGGAGAAGAAGCGGCCTCCGCCGGCATTGTCACTGGGAACATTAGGTTGGTGTAGTTTCCTTCCCGGGCACACTCACACCCTGGCATCTGCTAAGGGCAGCTAAGTGAGTCAGACCACTAGGCCAATGGTATGAAATCAAGAGACACAGACCTCTGGCCATCTCAGTTCAGAAAGGGTGAAATTAAGCCATGGAAGTGGTCTTCAGTCCATTTTGAAAGTGTCAGGGTTACCCTCCACAGCTGGGCTGCCGGCATTGTCCTTAGCAGGGCTGACAAAGCTCTGAGGAGAACCTTGGGGCACCGTGCCTGGCAGTTCCAGGCTCTGGCTGTTTCGTCCATCCTCTTTTGATTCTTCCTTCTTTCCCTTATTATCCCTTCCCATGTGTCCCCAGCAGGCCAGTAAATCCAAGGACATACATGCTACAGACCCAGAGAGGAGCCATTTAGGAGGTGCTGTTGGCGGCAAAGGTTACTTCCCATTGTAATTCAAGGCCCCTCCTTCAGCTATTCCTTGGCTGACTGGTAAAATGCATTAAATTTACTTGGTTGTAGTAATAGCATAAGATTACAGTCCTTCCTGGACAGTTCTAATTCCAAAGTACTTTGGACCAAAAAAAAAAAAAAAAANAAAGCAGGGTGCCACAGAGGGTGTACCGGTATTCGTTAGTGTGGCAGAAAGTTCGTGGATTTAGTTGCAGAGTGACCCCTCCCAGACTCTCTAGCTGGCAAAATACGACTGATGAAGGTGCCTGTTTTAACCTCTAAAACGGGGAGAACTGGGAATTTCAAAAGCATCCTTTCCCAGGGACTTCAGAGAACAAATCGTGAGCCAAAAACTGTTTTCCTTAAGTTCAGGGAGGGCGTTTAGTCCTAAAGAAATGAATAACGCATTGAAGACCCCTTCTTTTTACAAAGAACCGCGTTGGGGGAGGGGAAGCAACGCAAACAAATGGCAAAGGCGACTATTATGTTGTAGAAAATGCCCTTTGAGGTTGGAGTCTTCATACAGGTAGATATTTTGGAGGGCATAAATCTGAATCTGTACCTTTCCTGCTGTTGAAAAGAAGGAGGAAAAACAAACCCAGAGATTTCTCAGAGCCACTGCTTAACCCCCTTCCTCTGCAGCTGAGCCACTGCGGAATGTGAGAGAGACTCACAGAACCACAGCGCCACCTTTCCGCAAGATGTGGGACTGCATCTTCACGCTCTGCCAGGCCTGTTGACGGGCTCAAGCCGTTCAGCAAGAAACAGCTCCGGGATGCTCAGATCATAAAGGAAGAGCCACAGAGTTCAAGAAATGGGTTTTATTTTCTTTGGCCTGTGAACAATTAAACTGGTAACTTAATCCGATGTTAGGAACTGCGAGCCATAAACCCTGTATTTAATTAGTATGCACCCAGTGAGTCATTTTACACGCTAGACATTGTAATTTACAGCCTGCTGCACTGCAGCAGGTTCCTAGCTTTTATTGTGTCAAATGGTATTCTTCTCGCTGCTGAGTCTTTAAAAATATAGAAACACTCTTAGTTGAGATTTTTTTCTTTTCAATTTTCAGTTGCAAATCAAACATGCAGTTACAGAAGCAGAGATTCAAAAATTGAAGACCAAGGTAAGCACCGCTCTGTGGTGTTTGAATTGTGCTCTTTGAGTTCTAGATACTCCGAGGACAAACGGGTGTGCTCCTGTGCACTGAGAGCGTGCTCACATGAGAGTTTTATTTCCACCATTGAGTACACAGACAGAAAGAACTCCCGGGAGGGCAAGCACACTGCACACACCCCAGCGAAAGCCACATAGAACTTCATATCTTAAATAGATTCATACTTATGCATATCTCTCTGAAATTTCTTCAAAAATAATATTTTTAATGGCTCAAGCATCTGAAATATTTACTAACTTTTAAGTACAAGCTGGTATATAAAATCATTTATATCATTTACCTTATAATAAATAGATTGATTTATTTTTAGCTAATATATAGAAGAAATGTATTGTTTTAATGTGGCACATTAATTGCTTTTTACAAAAAGATTTCCCATGTCTAAGAATTCAATACTATAAACTCACTTTATGACACTGTGTAATTGATTTAGATCCAGGAATGACTGGAAATCTTGAGACATACTTAGCTTGCAGTATTTAAATTTGTTAAAGAGAAAAAAGTATTAATAGACTATATTTTAATCTATATGAAATAAGACAGCAAAGAAAACTGTAAAATTCTTGTACAAGATACAGTACTAGCTTTTGTGTTTAGCGCTAACAAATGTATATTTTCAGAGATTTAAAAATATTTTTCAGTTTCTTTCAAACTATTCTGTATTGCTTCGATGATTTCTTTAAAATTAAGATAAAAATTATCCCCATGACTATTGATCTGTTTTCTCATTCACAGTAAATGCTTGTTTGGGATTCCCGTGTGTTTTAGAGGGGGATGAATTAGCCGGGCTCCTTTGGTTAAATGCATTGTTGACTAATACGCTCTGAAACACTTTAGTCAAAGCATCGTTAGCCATCCTTCATGGTGCCAGCTTCACACTGTGACTTTAAGTTCTAAGTTAGCAGTGACTGGCACATAAACAGCTGCTATGAATGTTTCTTCATTACAGATGCAGTAAACACCTAGTCCTTCTGACCCGAGAGCTGCTTCCTGATGTTGAAAAGCAGATCTTCTTAAACTGTTGGTTGAAATAGGGAAGCAAATAGGGAAAGGAGACCCTGTGTTTACAAATGCTTTCATAGACATACTTAGGCATTTGACTATGAAGATTTAATTTAGAAAAGACTGCAAATTATTATTTTATATTTTTCTTTTTAGATTGGTATATGATATCCACACTTGAAAATATGTAATTGTGATTCTTATCCATGTTAAATAGATTTCCTCATTTCAAAGTCATTTTTAATTTGTAACCTCTTGTCCAATTGTATTTAGTAAAAAAAAACTATACCCATGATATATAAATATATATATTCGTGTGAGTGTGTATTCCATATGTTCAATGCTATATAATGTCAGAATGTCTTCATTTTGAATACTCATAAGTTTAAAGAAGGCACAGAAAGTAGACAAAGCAACTCTGAGGGCAGGTAGCTATTGTCAGTGCCCTGTAAGCCTCATCTGAACATGTATCAACATCAAAGCCAGCTGGGTTTCATCTTCCCTGAACTCGAATTCAGCCCAGAGACATAGAGAAAACTGCACCCCATCTTCCTAAGAATACCTAGAGACAATAACAACACAGAGCTATCTTCCAATCCATTGCAGAGACTTAGATTAATCAGACAACCATTATATCCTTACTTATCCTTGTCTTTTATGCTTGGTGTAAATTAAGGTTTATAAAGACCTAGACATTTTTAACATTCCCTGTAATATATTGAGGGACAGACTGTGTTTGTGTCAACTGAAATCAGGAACCTAATAGCATCATCTAAAGGAATGAAAAAGGAAGCGCAGCTGAAGCTTTCTGGATGATGGTAAAGTCCAGGAAGTGTTGCAGGGATGCTGAGTGTGTGAGCACAGTCTGTAGATGCTAACCAGACTCCTGGGAACTTGGACCACTTGTCCAAGTTTTAAGGCAAATAACAAATGTAAGCTGAATGACTCTAAGTCCATTTTAACTATTAGTGCAGTGGTTCTCAACCCATGGGACTCGGGGTGACCCATTCACAGGGTCTTCTAAGACCATCAGAAAATGCAAATATTTACATTACAATTCACGAAGTAGCAAAATTATGGTTATGAAGTAACAACAAAAATAATTTTATGGTTAGGAGAGTCCCACAACCTGAGGAGCTGTATTAAAGGGTTGCAACGTTAGGGGGGTTGAGAACCACTGTTCTACTGCATTGTAGGCTTCTCCTCCTCTCTTGCCCCACCCCACTCCCTTTTTAGTTAATTTTCAACTTATTGTCCAACATTTTATTTAACATGCTCTCAAAGGAAATGAGTTGACATATATTGAACCGAATCAGTGATATGCTAGACATCTTTTCCTGCTTTCAGGAAACTACATGGTATCAAAGAAAGTTCATGGGACTTGGAATCAAGTTTGTGTTTCATCATTTATCAGATGGATAACCCTGAACAAGTCATTTTTCCCATTTTATCCTTTATAGATATGGAAAGAATTGTTGACCTTCTTGTCCCACACTGCTTTGATGTACAGAACAATAGACATATTTACAACAAGCTTTAGTGGTGCAGACTGAAGAAGGACGCTTAAAAGAAATGGCACACTAGCTCAGAATTGAGAAAGAGATATTTATTTAGGGGTAAACTCACAAATGAGAATGGAGCGATAGTTGCTGCAGACATACCTAAATTATTTTTGCCTTGACATTTGTTTTCTCCAGCTGCAAGCAGCAGAAAATGAGAAAGTAAGGTGGGAACTAGAAAAGAACCAACTTCAACAGAATATTGAAGAGAATAAGGAGAGAATGCTGAAGCTGGAGACCTACTGGATCGAGGCACAGACACTGTGCCACACTGTGAATGAGCATCTCAAAGAGACTCAAAGCCAGTATCAGGCCTTGGAAAAGAAATACAACAAAGCAAAGAAGTTGATCAAGGATTTTCAACAAAAGTAAGCATTCCCTACGGATCCAAATAACAGTTAG
>LOJH01024290.1:0-15198 GCA_001685095.1 Ellobius talpinus | reverse complement strand
TTCTTTCTTTCTTTCTTTCTTTCTTTCTTTCTTTCTTTCTTTCTTTCTGTCTCTTTCTTTCTTTCTTTCTGTCTTTCTTTCTTTTCTTTTTCTGCTTTGGTGAGTGACAATTGGCCTCTCATTTGCAAGTTTCCAATTTGAAGCCAGTGTGTCCTTTTGACCCCTAGATCCCCCAGCACTGCGCAGAGGAGAGCTGTTCTGTCCCAGTGTAGTAGCCACAGCACCTACATCCAATGCAGACATTGGCCTTGGGTGACTCTAAGGACACCTGGGACATATTGGGCATCTATAAATTATGCAGGACCAGCAGTTTTAAAGAAATGTTTTGTTGCCTCATTAGTTTCAACATTACTGAAAGGGAGATGAGAAGTGGGGGAGGAAGGAAGGGGGTGGGCAACGCACACACTGCATGGAGGCCACCACCAAGGCCGGCTTCCCAGCACACAGCAGCAGGAAGGAGTGAGAACCAAACATCAGAAACGGCCCCCAACCATTCTCTGACAGTTGGACCTCACCAGACAGTCCCTGACCACTTGCACCCTCTCTCCCCTGGAATCTTTCCCATTTGTGCGCAGTCTTGCTTCTGAGCCTTTTCTACACTTTCTTGAGACCCATCCCAATCTCTGAGGGCAGGTTCCATCAGCCTGTCACTCCGCAACCTGGGCAAGTGACAGAAACGGGAGGCTGTCTGTAGAAGGACTGCAGAAATGGGGACAACGAATTGAGACAGTAAGTGATCTCCAGTTCCCTGGTCCAACCAGAGACAAAGGAAGTCATTAAATTACACTTCTATAAATGAACTGTTGGCATTTTCAGCCTCAAGCAACAGCAGTGCCTAGAAAGCCTTTCTATGGCAGCCGGCAGCCCGAGGCCAACAGCACATCTGGTGACTAACAGCAGGAAGCTGGTCAGAGTCTCACTGTGTGAGGGAAAGAGGGGGTTAATCCTAGAGAGTGGTCTAGCCTCCAGCTGCCACAGGCTTACTCATCCTCTGGTCAGTTCTTGGAGCCTTCTCAAAACATTCCTGCACTTCTGTTGACTTAATATGGAACTCCAGATGAAAGAACGGGAAGTGCCTCTTCTCACCCTGCCCTCTCCACCTTTCCCCTTTGAACTCAGGGCTCTTGGGAATGAGATGTTTATCTCATAAGAGGCCAAAGGCAAGAGAAGAGAGGAAAACGCCCCTCTCCCCAAAAGAGCTCTTAGAGGAGCCTAGTGTCATGTGCAGCCTGGGTAATTACAGGCACGCTAGCACCAGCCTCTTGCCCTGCTCACCTTCCACTAAAATGCATGGTGCGACATGATGGTGAAATGTGCTTATTAATTTCACTCATTTGACACCATGCTCTCCTGCCCTGAGCTAGATGTTAGAAGAAAATGACAGGTATAGATTGTGCCCCTGTCAGCCTTCTGGAGACTTCCAGAAAGCCAAACTACCAAAGGTCATCTGGCACCCACTAGCCAAGTGGTCTGAGTGACCCCAAAGGGGCAGCCAGAATGCTACAGATACTGATAGACAGAGAAGAGCAGGAAGATGTGAGACCCAGGCCCGGGGCTTGAGCCTCCTGCAAACCACACGGTGGGGGCCTGTACGGTCCACCAGCAGACCAGGAGCCCCCAGCCCTGTCTGATGCACCATGTGCATCTCAGACCCAATTCATCAAAACACACTTCGGCTTCTCCAATCAGGGGCATGTTGATTAGCTTCCCCAAGAGTTCCAAGGGACAAAGCCATACCTAATAATTCTACTTTATGGAAAGACAAGACATTCTAACTGGGCTTTGAAGACAGGGGACAGGCCAGATGCAAATCTTTGTCAAAAAAAACCCTGCTCTTTTTCTGAGCTTCTCACTCACTGGGGAAGGGGAGTTTTTGCTTTCTTGGGTTTTCATTGTTGTTTTTAATGAGCTCCTCTTTCTGCAGCGAGGACCTGATATAGACTAACCAAAGAGGTTCTCAGTTGGGACTGATTTTGCTCACCCACCCTTCCCCGGGGAACATCTAGAAATATCTGGGGTGTTCTTCACCTCAACTAAGTAGAGGTCAAGGGTGCTGCACATAGACTCTGAGGCACAGGACAGCCTCATGACAAAGAGTTACCTGATTATTGGCCCCAACAATGGGGAGCCCTGCACAGGCTCCGGCTATGGCCAAGGACAACTCGCTCAGAACATTCACGCTGCTGGGATAATACAAGACAACCCCCAAGGTCTTCCCTAAATCCTTTTCATGAAGCATCAAAACTACAAGTGACTTTAGACATCCATGGGTCTAATTAAAGGGTGAAAAATAACCAAAAGCCAGTTATGGCTAAGGTCAGGAAATCATTCCCACACCCCATGACCCCCAAAGCAGGACACTCATGGCTACCTCCTCTGGCTGTGACTTTCCTCTTTTGGTCACTCTAGTTCTTCTACCAAGGGACAGGTTCTTAGACAGAGAGCAGAGCTGACAAGCTGGCACTGTGTCTTACCACATCATAGCCTGTCGGGGCTCGGTTCCGGGAAGCCACCACCCCAACTCCCGTGATGGGGTCCATCGGTGTCTCTGGTAAGGCTTCTGAGAGCTCTTTGACTTCAGGCATGGTGGCTTGGTCCTGGTTTGGAAAAGGAAACAGAGAGCACAAAATTCAAACTCCAGCATTTAACGTGAATGAGGGCAGCCTCATAGACAGAGTCCTACAGCTGTCTACATTCCTCACCAGGGCCTTATCTGACCCTGAACTCAGATTAAGAATTCACTCACCACACCTCAAGCTGTTAGCACGGAATGCTGAGGGCTCCTGTCTGCTCCCAGGAGGCAATTTCAATTCAAACCCCAAAGTACATTACCTTATAGTCCAGGCCAGTCTTGAACTCCTGGACCTTATAGTCCAGGCCTGATTGAACTCCTGTCTCCTCCCAGGTATGTACATCTAGTTTTATACGGCACTCAGAATGGAACCCAGGGCTTTATGGAGGCCAGACAAGCATATTACCCACTGAACTACCTGTCCAACCCCACATTATTCCTAATTCTACTCCCAATTGTCTGATTTCTGAACAGGGACCAATACTGGACAAGCCACCCCTAGCAAAGTCTCAAGTGCCCCCATATGGGGCTAGGCTTCCAAACATACAGCCTATCCAGACAACTAGACATTTAGTAGACAACTTAACGAGCTCCAAAACCACAGAAGGCATTTGGGGCATGGGCACAGGAGGTATGTGGGGCTCTGGACTCCATATTTACAAGTTAGTGTCTAAACAAGAAGTTAAACCCTGGGAGCCCCTGCTTTTCCTCAACTGTAAAATGAGGTCTTGATCCACTCCCCAGCTGTTGAAAAAACTAAGAAAAGGGATATAAAAGAAGGGCCGGGAGAGCTCCATGACACACAGTAGGTGCCCAGAAGGATATAAAAGGGCCCGGAGAGCTCCATGACACACAGTAGATGCAGAAGGATATAAAAGAAGGGCCCGGAGAGCTCCATGACACACAGTAGGTACCCAGAAGAAAAGCATGTGGACTGGAAGGCTTAAGAACACATGGGGCCTGGCTTGGGCCAGAACTAAGGAGGCACCACATACTAGAGGTCTGGCCCATTTCTTTGTCTAGTTCAGTTGCCCCTGGGTCAGGAGTGATCCTAATTGTCACTGGTCACTTGGATGAAAAGAAGGGATATGGAATTACTACTCTGCTGCTCGCTGCTTCTGCGCAGGACCAGCGGAGGAGGCTGGCACAGTGTGGAGAGCGGTGGGCCTGGCTCAGTGCCCCTGCCCGGGAAACCAAATATAAAGAGCAACACCTGATGCAGAGGACTTTTACTGGGGCGGTGGGAAAAGAACAAATAAATCCCACCTCACTCTGCAGCAATTAAGTCCCACTGGCTGCAGTGTTCTCAACTCTGGCTACAGTTTCAAAAGCAAACCAAATATCCTGCCTAAGGAGGCAGCAGGAGGCAGGTTCTTATCAAAAGGCATTGGCCACCCCAAGTGAGCCTGCCTCACAGGAACCACCAAAATACTACGCAGGTCACCCATTTAGTCAGCAGAACCCACAAAACACCCCAGAAACAGACTTGTTTCTTGAGAGGGTTTGGCAGTGCCTGGCACCCCTACCCTCTTAGCCGAGTTACAGAGTTATATTTTATTGGCTTATACCGAGGGCAGAAGGTGGAGACCATGCCATACCACCATATCCTTTCCTAGTTCCAATTTTCATTGTCTAGCAAGTTTCATCTCTAACAGCACGGGGCTTAGTGCTCTTACACCCAGTAGGTAATAAGCAAATATTTACCGAGTGATTCCACATGTGTGACCCCAATATGGGTTTAGGGTTAAATACCTGCACCTGCCCAATCCAGAGCAAATCACTAAACAAAATGCCTCTGCCCCTGAAAAATCCTGTATTATGAGGAACATAAAAACCACAAGGCTGCAGTTTGCAAAATATTGTTACCTGCTGTCGGTTACCAAAAATGCTTTGCAATTAGCAACTCATTAGCAGAATGTACGAATCCTGCCAGTGTTAAGTATCATGCTGTGAATTAATAAAAAAAACATGTGAAACAAAAAAATGTAAATACTACTGCCTTTAAAAGAGAAAGAGGGACAGAGAATGAAAACGAGAAAAAGAAATTAAAGGAAGGAGAAGAAGGGTGGAAAAGGGGAGGGAGACAGAGAGATTAAGGGAGCACACACAAGGAATATCTCATTTGCTGGGAGATGCATGGTCTGGGATGGCAATGCCCTCCACAAGGCACAATGACAGGGGTTCTCTTATTTGACGCATACTGCCAATTGCAGGCGGACGAGTGTACTTGCAAGGGGAAGATACTGCTCCCACAATGCACCCGGGGAGGCACCCAGCAGCAGTTTCCAAAATGGCTGCAGACAGCCTCCAACTAAAGCGGACAAAGAGCTGGGCCTCAAAGCGCAGGAGCCCAGCCTGCCCAGCCCACAGCAGGTCTGGCCCGCCAGCAGTCATCTCCGTGCTCTCCCGCCTCTGCCTCTCCCCTGGTTGCCGAGTTGCTGTGCCCTGGGGATCAGGGCAGTCTTTGTACCTCAAAGACAAATGGCTGTTGCAGGGGCTGTTCCACTTGGCGGTGGGGCATGGCCACCACCAGCCAAGGAGCCTCTTAATGAGAAAAGCTCAAGATATCCATGGCAGAGGCCATCGCTCAGAGTGGCTTGCCCTGAATTACATATTTCTAACTGCAAATTACTTTTAACAGCATCTCTGCCGTCACTTCGATTGACCTCCTAACAAAAGGCCATTTATTAACTTGTACTCCAAGTTTCCTCAGGATGATTGGAGCTTCCAGCCAGAAGGGAAGGCGCAGGAGCAGAACAGCACCCTGCCACCAGGGTCGTGCGCCAGGCCTCTGACAGGAAGAAGAGGGGCCATGAATGTGAGCCTAATAGCAGGCTGAAGAGAGAGCAAGGGAGCATGTGTTCAAGAACATCACTGACCTGGCAGGCAGGAAGTGACAGGGTAAATACAAAAGGCCTCCCTGCAGCAACTCTTGTCCCCCTTAGTGGCTCCTCAATCATGTGAACAAATCCCTGTTAAGTTTGTACAGAACTCTGCAAGTTGGCTGAAACTCACCTCAGAGCAGGAGGGCCCACTAAGCTAGCCTTATTCTGTATAAGGGAAAACTGAGGCTTGTTCCCATAGCCCAGCAACTGGCAGCCGGCAGAGCATCCTCCTCAGTCTAGCCTGTGCTGTTTCACTGCACAGAGACCAACATCCTGCCCAAAAGGGAAAGCAGTTTCAACACTAATTATATTTTAAAATGCCAAAGCGCTTCTTTCTCTGGCCATAGCTCAATAAGTCAAGCAAAGGGGAAGAAAGTACAGAAAGATAAAAGTAACATGGGATTAATTTTCCTCACACCTCAGTTTCGAGATTCAACATTCCCCTCATAAATAATTTACAACAATAAAAATGAGCTAAGGCCATGTTTGTGTAGGACAGAGGTAAATTCAGGCCTAATGAGGGAGATCTGAGCTCGGCACGGGAGGGAATGGGTTGATCTATGGCCTAGTGCGGGCAGGATCCACAGCACACAGGGGCTCCATTACCAAGCACAGCAGCATGGCTAACCTGGAGGAAGGGAGCCAGAGGCAAGCCTGTGCCATCCAGCTACAGCCGCAGAAAGGTGTCCACAGGGAAAGCCAGAGTGGCCCCCCCTATTTGGGTGGCTAGATGGCAGATACTGAGCCAATCTGAAACCTAGTGGGTTCTCAACACAGGCCAGGTAAGGAAGTTCAGTGTTGGGCACATCTGTTCTTGGCCATGGTGACAGTGACCTTGAGCTCTTCTTCTAATGTAACCTTCCAAGCCATCAGATATTGTCCCCAATGACTTCTCCTGAGTGGGGGCACACGGCGTCTGCCGGATCATTCCCAGGCTGAGGGCTACAGAGCCCTGCTCCAGGCATCTGTTCTTGTGTTTCCCTGAGAGAACTCTCCGAAACAAGAGAGCAAGGCAAGAGTGTGTGGACGCACAGCATAAGGTGAGTTGAGTCTGGTCTTTCAAGCGAGGGGGGTCTTCCCCCCTCCATGCCATGCTAGATGTGTTTACAAAGGAAGATGGCCAGGAGGAGGTTTGGCCCCCCCACAGTGTGGCACCTCAACAACACTGTCATCCCAGGCTCACAGGGAAATGAGCTTTAACTATGGTGCCCTTCACAGTGTAATGGGCAGATGCTACACTGCTCCCTTGTAGCTGATCAAAGAATTACCACATCCATGCACATAACCCCTAAAAATCAGCAGGTTTGGGGCTTAACTGATGCTGCTTATTGTTTCAGAATCAAAGGCTGCCTCCAGCCCCAGTGAAGCGCCTGCAGCATGCTGAAAACTCGGGGGAACTTTGATATCATCTCTGTTTAATTTCCACAGCCTTAGTGAGCCTGGGGTTTATCTCGTTTTACCAACTCCAGTACTGAAATCAAAACCCAGCTAACAACACACAGCCCCTCCACAGAGGCCTTCCAGCAAAGGGGAGTGGGCCGGGGAGTTTAAAGTGTTTTCCAGGGCAAGGACTGCAGGGGGCAGGAGCTGCTGCCTTCAAAGGAGGCCTGGCCTCCCTGCCATCCTGGCCTCCCTGCAGAGAGCATGGGCAAGGCTGCTCAGAAGCAGGGCCAGCACTGCCTGCCAGGGCTAAAAGCATGATCACATATCTTCTGGAAAGAGTAATTTCAAAGTACTGGGGGAAGGGGGGAGCAGGTTTAGCTGGCTGACTAATTGAAATGGCAAAAATCAGTGGGTTAATTAAGTCCCTGCAGAAGGATGAACTGTGTTCAGCTTGCTTGGAGTCCAAGCTCAAGGGCATCAAAAACACAAACTGTCTACCTGTATCCTGCTGCACAAGGGCAAACTCTTTCCCCAGTGAAGCTGCTACTACAACCAGGTGTCCTCAGACAGGGAGGACTCTGCAACTCTTTCCCAGTGGTAGGGTCTCTGGGACCTCCCAATAGCCATCTTTCTGCAAGTAAGAGATAAAGGACACAGCCCTATCCTGAGGAAGGTAGACTATATGGCTGGACCTTCCTATCACACACCACACCATGCAGAACAGAAGTACAAAAGCCTGCCCTACATGGAGGCTTCAAGCTGAGACCAGGCACCATGCAGCACCCAGGACAGAGTGGGGCCAGCAATCAGGTCCCTGAAAGGGATAGTGCACACTGCAAGGCATCTGCTGGGGAGCCCCACAGAGGACCTGCTCTACCTGACCCTTGGTTTATGCACAGCTAAGTTGGTGACCAACAGAAGTCAAATTCCTGGGCCACTGCCGTTGGACAGTCAAGGCAGCAGGCCACTGACTATGGGTAGGGCTGTTCTGATACCAGAAATGATGACAAATATTTTTTCTAAGCTCTCCTGGGACACAGAATTTTCCAACTAGGGAACAAACAATGGTGAGACCTTCCTTTTTCCCCCAGGAAATCTGAGTTTTTCCTAACAGAAGATTCTGGTACACAAATGCATCAACCCAATCAGACCATTCTCAGATTTATATTAGTCATTTGAAGACCACATGTAGTTCTCATAAAGCACACGAATGTAGGATGGAGCTTCCCAGCACTACCCAGATGAAGCCGCTAAAGGAACATGCTCTACACAGCCCCAGAAGCAGGTTGTGCACATGTCCTGGAACCCAGCTCTACACAGCCCTGGAACCCAGCTGGAAGACAGAATCCACTAGGACACAGGTGAGTCTCATTCTGCCTGGTTTATGATCACAGGAAATCAGGGCTGATCATGTCCATTACCATTGAGTCTAGACTGATATTGGAGATCCCAATAGAAGGAAAATGCCCAGCAAACACAATCATCCTAGGAGGTCCCAAGAGCAAGGATCCTTTTATGTTTAGTGCCATAGTATAAATGAGTCATACCATTGTCCTGATGGCCAGCATAAGTGGAGGAGAAGTGCCATGTTACCTTACAGCCCATATCCTTTTTGGCTTTCCCATCTTGAGTGTTTCTCTAGGACATTCATCAATCTAATCAGTCTATCTGACAGCTGACAGCTTCCACAAGAGCCTTCCGGTTCTCTCCTAAGACTCAGGGGTGTATCTGGTAACCTACTAGCCAACTTTACCTGCATATCCCATTGACACCCCCAACCTGGCTCACTTCACACAATCTCCAGCCTCCCCCCTAACAGGGCAGACATCTGTGGAGAGCTAGGACGAAGGATATTCTCCTACATCTGGCAGCAGGGGTCTTCTGCCTTTCTGATGGAAGCTTGGATACAGGAGTGCCTCCAGGGTAGCTGCTAATACCGACAGCCCTGAGCCCTATACTAGAAACAGACTCCAGAGGGCTGCCAGGGACTTGGGCAAGGAGCCTAAGAAGCTGCATTCTCACAGGATCCCAGTTGATCAAACAGCTGGTCACCACCTGCAGTTCAAGAACCCCATTGCAGGTCCTTATTACATGTTTGATAAGAAAATGATGAATGAATAAGATGGAACGAACTTGAAGGTGACCTTCCTTTGAGAAGAATCTCAGAATGGGATCCCCAGCCTCTCCCTCCCCATCACAGGTCAGCCAAGAGTACTCAGCTTCTCGCTCACCCTACCCTGCCATTCAACATCCCAGGCATCCCTCAAATTTTCCTAAGCCTTCTCCAGCTACCCATCCAGACAAGTGCCAGCACCCAAAGATCTAACATCAATCATCCTTAGCAGGTGGTTTTATCACACTCATGCTCATGTGAACAGTGTGAACAAAGATGCGTGCACACTCAGGCTATGCACTTTCCTCATACTGTTCAAAGATGTGCTAAGTTTACCACAGAGCCATGCTCATACTAGGTGCTCAATACATGGTCTACGTATGGATAAAGAATGAATGAACGAGGTTCTTGCCTTCTCAAATACTGCCCAAGTTTCACTGGATTAAGGAGACTGCAGTAGAAGCAAACTTATCTGTCCCCTTCTGATGGGACCCCAGGCAGAGTCACTGATGTCCCGAAGACAACCTCAACTACAGAAGTACATACCTGTGGAGGGAGGAGACCCTGCAGTCTTCTAGACTTTTCTAAAGTGGATCTCAATGCAATGGTGATGGATGAGGGCCCTGCAGGGGCTAAAGCTGTCCCAGCTGGCTGCAGGGAGACTGTCCTAAGGAGCTTGTCCATCAACAGCAACCTCTCTCCCTACTCACGCTCTGGGTCTGGGGTAGGCTGGATAATGCGAACTGGGAGAAGCTTCACAATGCTGAGTGGCAGCAACAGACAAGATGTGAACCCAGGCTGCAGAGACTCTCCCCAAAGCAAGGGGCTGCAAACGAGGGGGCACCTCCTTTAGAAGGAAGAGCTGTCTCCCTAGAAAACAGATGGTGGGGATGGTACAAGTTTCGAAGACATTGACAAAGACACAATGGTATGAACAAAGAGTGACTTCTGGGGGCACAGCAAGCAGCAGATGGACTCTGAAAAAAAGTTTATGAAATGCTAAAACAAACAAACAAAATCCAACTAAACACAATTTTTTAAAAAAATGGTGCCAGGTATGGTGGCATACACCTTTAATCCCAGCACTTGGGAGGCAGAGGCAGGTGGATCTCTGTGAGTTTGAGGCCAGCCTGGTCTACAAAGTGAGTTTCAGAATAGCCAGGGTTACACAGAGAAACTCTGTCTCAAAAAAATAAAACAAAACAAAAAAAAACAAAAAGAAAACGACACAGCTGTCCAGTCCACAGGTGCGTTGCCAAGGCAAGACAGTGGTCTGAAGCAAGGTATGCCAGGACTCAGCTATGTTCTCCCACCTACATGAATTCCTTCAAATCTCCAAGGCCCCCTTATGTTATCAGTCAGTGTAGGATGGCCAGCAGAGCATAGTAATGGAGAAGGCACAGTTTTCAAGTCAGACCAGAATGCCAGCCAATGCTCAGACACTCACAGCTGTGGGGCTCTATACAAATCACTCAACCCAGGCCTGAGTTTTCACCACATGAAGCCAGAGTAGTAGATACATTTTCTCTATGTAATTATTGTGTGAATAAAACATCTAGAATTGCATCAGAGGGCACAATCAACAGAGTAAAAAGGCAACTCAAAGACTGGGGGAAGATATTTGCCAACCACATCTGCTCACAGATACGTGACGAGGGGTCCTACTCAGATCTATGAAGAACGACAGCTAAACAAAAGTCAACTTACACGTTTGTTAGTGGGAAAACGAGAGCAAACGTTTCTCCACGGGTGAGCAACACATGGACTGTGTGCAGCACAGGAAAAGATGTTCAACTAGGAAGTCCCTTGGAAATGCAAGTTAAAACCCAAACCACAGTGGAAACTATCTTATTATCAGGAAGCAGAAGCAGGTGGATCTCTGTGAGTTTGAGGCCAGCCGGGTCTACAGAGCTAGTTCCAGAACACAGAGAAACCCTGTCTCGAAAAACCAAAAAAAAGAACAAACATACAAACAACAAAAAAAAAGTTTCCATATGATCCATTTCTAGCTATATACCCCCAAGGAATTGAAACCAGAGTCAGAGCAGCCTTATTCAATGGCCAAAACATGATGAATGGGCAAATGAAATACAATCAATATGTTCAATTAACATTCATTCAACCCTCGAAAGGAGGGAAAATCTGACCCACACCGTAACGTGACAAACTGTGAGGATATTGTGCTAAGTAAAATAAGGCAGCCAGAAAAAGTTACACACCGCAGCATTCCAGTCCATAAGGCTCCCAGCACGGTCTTACTCAGGGAGACAGAAAGTGGAATGGAGGCTGCCAGGAGCCGTAAAAAAGGGACGTGGGGAGTTGTTTAATGATTTCAATTCTTCAAGTCAAAAAAAAGTCTAGCAATTAGGGCTGGAGAAATGATTCAGCCTTGAAAATACAGGATGACCCGAGTTCAGCCCCCAGAACCCAAGACAAAAAGTCAGATGGAGGTGGGTGGGTGGTGCTGGACAGATGGCTCAGCTGTAAGGAGCACTGGCTGCTCTTCCAAAGGATCTGGGTTCAATTCCCAGCACCTACATGTTGGCTAACAGCCATCTGCAACCCCAGTTTCAGGCGATCTGATACCCTCTTCCATCCTCTACAGGCACCAGGCATGCACACAGTGTACCGACATACATACAAAGCAAAATAAAGACACGTAAAATAAATTTTTAAATAAATAAATATACAAATAAAAAGCCAGAAATGGTAACCCATGCTTGTAATCCCAGTGCTGAGGAGACAGAGATAGGAAGCTTTCTGGACAGCCTAGGAGAGCCTAGCCGATTATCATGAACCCAGACCAATGAGAGACCCTGCCTCAAAAAACAATGTGGAAGGTTCTGAGAACAGCACCTGAGGGTGACCTTTGACCTCCACACACACACACACACACACACACACACACACACAAACACACACAGAGAAAAGTTCCACAGATCAGTTGTACAATTATGTCCTAGTTACTGCCACCGATCTATACACTTCCCCCTGGCTAAGTTGGTAAAGTTGATGCTGTCCCCACTTAACAATTTTCTAAGTGTCTAGAACTGTGGGTCTCAGATCTCAGCAAGCATAGAATACTCCAAATGAGCTTACTAAGTATGCAAGTTCCTGGGTCCCTTTCTTGAACATTCTGCCTCAGTGAAGTCTGGGAATGAAGCCCTGGAATCTGCATTTCCATAAACTTCACAGGCTGCTTTGGCTCATTAAGAATTTACGTATGGGACTGGAGAGATGGCTCAGGGGTTAAGACAGTGTACTGCTCTTGCAGAGGACCCACATTTGGTTCCCAGCACCTGTGTTGGGTGGCTCACAACCCCCTCAAGCTCCAGCTCCAACACCCTCTTCTGGCCTCCATGAGTACCTGCACGCATGTATACGTACCTATACACAGACACACACCCATACAGATAATTTGAAATAAAAATAAATCTTAAACTCTCGTATGGGCCAGGACGATGGTTCAGCAGGTCAAGGAACTTGTCACTAAGTCTGCTGACCTGGGTTTGATCCCTGGGACCCACATGGTGGAAAGAGTGAACCAACTCCTACAGCTGTCCCTCTGACCTCCACACACGCTACCCTCGCCTGCTATCAGACACAAACCTCATCTTTAAAAAGATCATGTACTTCTCTCCTTTACGGGCCATAAGGGCACTCTTTTGAACATTCTGTCAGTATCTAGTTTTTTAATTTTTTTAGAGTGATGTGGCATATGCACTCATGCCTGTATCTATACATAAAAAGAATACAAGAACACATTGTTTTTCACTAAGTAAGCTAGAAGGCAACTAGAGGGTCCTCCTTCCCCAGAGAAGCTGAGATACGGAACTCCTGTGTGTGGCCCTGGGATCTGGGCCCATGGGGCTCTCATATTTCTGCCAGGACAAGCTTAGCATCTTGTCAGGAGTGTGTCAACTAAACCAAACACTGCCCATAGGACGTCCAGGACAATGGAGGTGATGTCACACACCCTGCTGGTTGGTGGCTCTCCTGCCAGGCAGCTGGAGTGAGGGACTGACTTAAGAGCCCTGCTCTGCAGACAGCAGAGGGGAACCACAGTTCCCTGGGGCAGCACAGTAAGGTGAAGGTTGAGGAGAGCCCCAGGTACAGAAAGCAGTTTGCTGTAGGCATCCAGTGGCCCCGCACCACCAACTGCCAAAGAGAGCTCTGCTCACCATCCACAGCCAGTAACCATGTCCTCAGCCAACCACACACAGCCATGCGGTCATTCACCACCTTCCTCATCCCAACAGTACTTGACACTTTCCGTCCTCAACTCCAATGCCATCATTGTGTGGCTGTGTGGTGAGGCTACTGCTCTTTGGATATGAAGCACAGAGCACTTCTAGCTGGCCATAGCAGAGGGACCCACACCACGTGGCTTCTGATGCCCTCAGGAAGCTCTGCCATGACATGGACAGAAACTCAATGTTGGAACTCTCCCTTACTCCTCAAGCATTGAGAGGGCATTCACCCATTGCGTTCACATGGCCATGTGGTCTTGTAGCACGTACAAAGTCAAGATATCCCTGAATTCTTTTTCTAGTGGGGTCTGACCCCAGCAGCAAATCATGCAAGCATCTGCTGAGTGCTGGATTGCACTTAATTTTCATGAGGCTCTCCACCTCTTGAAAGGTCAAGTGCCTTCCTGATTGATGATCCTTATGGGGTAAGTATTATTTGTAAGCCACTTTTACAATTAAGAAAATGGGGATTCCAGAAAGAAAGAGTGCTTTACTAGGGTCATCTACAGTCTAAAGAGTGGGACAAAAGTCAACCTGAGCCCTCAGATTCAAGCCGAATCACTATACCATAGCTTCCTATTGCCCTGAGGTCATTCTTATGCCTGCAAACAGGCTCTCGAAAATAAACTAAGTAAGCAAGCTTGATTACCAAATGTCTAACAGTAACTGCTAATGGGCTAGGGGACAGAGCACAGTGGCAGAGCTCACCAATTTGCACAGGTTTGATCCTGAGCCCCTGGAAGATTACTAACTGCTTTTACTGGTAACTCACCACACCAAGGCAGGCCCTATGTTAACTTCTCGTGCAACTTCATTTCTACCCCACCAGAACCCTAGGATAGACTCATTAGCTTCAGTCTACATACCAGGATACCAGGAAATGGCAGCACATCAAAAAAAAAAGAAAGAAAAGAAAAGAAAAAAGCCAGACACAGGCAGGGTCTCATTCTAAAGCCCCTGATTTAACCTTAGTGAAATATTCTTGAAGTGGTCAAGGTCCACCAACATAGGCACAGCAAAGGTCGCTAGCCTGTATCAAGGACACAATACCAGAGAAAGGGAGAGACGATGAGAAAAGAACAAGGTGATGCTATTATACTCAATGAACCAGCCACCATAGTCAATCGACCTCCATGGGTCTAGGGGACTGAGCTCCTGCAGACGCCCGGATTCTCAGAGACTCACTTAAACGCTGAGTGTGGCACAATTCCTCAAAGCACCCCCAAGTGATTTCCCAGCTGGCAAGAAAGGTGCCACCATCTCTGGTAACTAACCTCCGCCTACTCGGAGTTTGTCATTTACTATAGGATTCTCCGGGGCTTATCTTCTAACTTTTCTAAAGCAGCTGATAAGATTTGGCAGTCCTGGTAAAAGGAGATAGATCCAGCCAGCTGTCGGGAAACATTCTCTCCAAGAAGGCACCACTAGAGACAAAGGCCCTGAAAGAGGAGCCCTGCCTTCTGTCTGCCAATGTGGCTGAAATTCAGGCGCTCTGGGTCTCACGTGGGGGCAGGGAGAAGGGGCAATGGCCATTTGCCTTGGGCCTGCCTGTCGTTTTCCCCCTTGTCTTGCTGAACAGGTCCTGGGGGGTCAGGGGACAGAAGAGAGGCTGATAACTCAGGGACAGATTTGTGCTGAAGACAAAGGGAACAAAGACGCTCCTGGGTCTACCACATTCACAGTTCCTGTCTCTGAGGATGTGGTCCCTGGTGCTGTGCCAAGCAGCCCCTTTAGGCCTCACTTGCCCTGGCTGGAGCCATTCATTGCAAGGGGAGGTTCATCAACATGCCCACCGTGCTTCCCGGATGGCTGCTCACCTTGTAGACAGGTGCCCTACAGTTTGGGTACCCCCAGGTAATGATGCCTGAGGGTCAGGTGCGTGCTCAACCGCACCCACGTGACAGCAGAGAGCCGGACCCCAGGCCAAGCAAGTCCAGGGAACTGTCCCCAGCGTGTGCCCCCGTGAAGCCTGTCGCTCCTCACCTGGCTCCACCC
>LOJH01024289.1:7620-20496 GCA_001685095.1 Ellobius talpinus | reverse complement strand
CAGAGATCTGCCTGCCTCTGCCTCCCGAGTGTTGGGATTAAAGGTGTGCGCCACAACCACTCAGCTAAGTTTAAGATTTTTTATTAAGGCTGTGTATATATGAACTGACATATATGTTTGTCAAAGATCTTTATGTTAAATTTTCTTGATAAAAAACATAGCATATATAATCCCAAAAGCAATAATACTCAAAATCTAGGAAAACTTACTCTGTATGTAATAGAAATAGAAATGTCTATGTTGCCAATAGCCACATAAAATGACTTAAAATAACGGTAGTTAATATTTTGCATTTTGAGACAAATTTTAATTCATAATTGTGACACTGCAATACAAAATATATTGGATGTTTACCTGACCTATCCTCTATCAAAAAAGGGGAGATGAGAAATTTCTCAAGATTTTTATCCTATTCAATTTAAATTTTTAAAAAGGAAATTATTTCAAAACCAAACTGTTGGGGCTGGACAGGTGGCTCAGTTATTGTGTTTGCTGTTTTTACAGAAGACCTGGGTTAGTTCCCAGAACCCACATGGCAACTCACAACTATCCGCAATTCCAGTTCAGGAGCTCCATCACATTCTATTCTCAGTGGACACCAGGCACATGCATGCTACACATACATGCACACACAGATAGAACACTCATACACATAAAATAATAAATAAATAAATCTAAAGAAATAGACAAGCTTTTGGTGCCTGTTCAGCTGGCTTAAATCGTCATCAATAACTGGGTTAGCCTGTGTATCTCTAAAATCAAGTCTTCTACTTAATTTATACTGAGACATTATTTCAAATTATAAATTTGAGATAAATAGTGATTAGGACTATGAAAAATATTACCTAACCATCTAACTGCTGCAGCCAGGGCCATGCAAATCTGAGTGGCCTGCACTGCTACCCAATGCTGGTACTGTCTGGGCCAGAGCTGCAGCTGAGGGCCATGTCTGGGTCTGTGGCCCTACTGCAGCCAGGGCCTGTGTGCTGTCTAAGGCTCACTGTTACCATCAAAATTCATGTGGATGTCCAAGGTCTGGCGCTGTATTGGTGTCATGGGGCCATGCTGATCTGAGTGGGCCTGCACTGCCACCTGGGGCATTGGTGACATCCAGACCCAACATCCAGACCCAGCTGCTGCCCAGGACCATGTCTGGGTCAGTGGTCCTACTGTAGCCGGGGTCTGTGTTGAAATCTGAGGCACATGTTACCATCAAAGGCCACACAGAAGCCTGGGGTTGGAGCCAAATCCTGTGGACTTTTTGGTATCTGGGGGCCATGCGGCAGCCAGAACCATCCTGATCTGAGTGGCCAGTGCTTCCACCNTCCAGCTACAGCTGGTTTCTGTGTTGATATCTGTGGCCTGTGTCACTTCAGAGGGCTATAAGAACCCTCTTATAGCATGATGAAATCAGAGACATTCCCATGCTTCACTGGCCCTGGGAAAGCTGGCCCTGCCTCTCACTGGACATTGCAGCAAGAAAGCTGATCCTGACCCTCACGGGAGAGATGACCCCTGCAATTTGGAGAGATGGACCCCAAACCTCACCACAGGGCAAGGGAGAGCTGATCCTGATTACTTAAGTGTAGGGAAGCTGGCTCCACCACCTCACCTGAGGTGGGCTCTCCAATTGGCCTGGACTGACCAGCTCAGCTACCACCCAGGCCCACAGCCAGGCCTTGGGTTGGCCCATCCTAAGATCTACCCAACCTAGGACCTGCTGGAGCTCATGAAGGAACTGGTCCTGTGGAACGGTACCTACAGGTTCTCCATGACTAAGGGCAGCTTTCAGATATTCCAGAGGAGTTTTAGTGAGGGTCAAGTGATGAAAGTGTACCAGAAACCAGAGGCCTTGAACCAGACCAATGACTAGTTACAATGAATATTTGCTAGTGAAGTTAACTGGACAAAAGGGTGTGCTGTGTGATACACTACTCCCAAGGCCACCAGGATGAATGATGAGGTGTTGGAGAGGTGGGAAAGATGGAGGAGCAAAGAGGTTTTTGTTTGTTGTGTTTTGCTCTTGTTTTTATTTGCTTCCTTGCTTTGTTTTATTTTGTATTGGTTTTGAAATTTTTCTTTGAGGGGTCGCTTCAGGGGTGAAAACAGGATATGAGGGGATTGAGAGGTGAGCAGAATTGGGGTGCATGATGTGAAATTCCCAAAGAATCAATAAAGAAATTATGTTAAAAAACTGATAAATGACACAAAATTTGATTTTTAATCTTTAAATATGCCTTCATGTATGTATGTTGTCTCCATGTGCTTATGTTTAGATACCATTTACATAGTATTAGATTAGACTACAAGTGTCCCCATGAATTAAGTTGTTAAATTGGAACCTGTTCCTTTTAATTAATAGTGTAACTGGAATTTATAGGGAAAAGCTACAGCTACAGCAGCCCAATAGGCTAAGCTTAGCTAAGAACTTGCTGAAGGAAGGATTTTATGTTTTCTTAACATAACTGCTTATAGTTTATACTTAGTTGTAATTAGGAAACTAAATCTTAATAGAAACCAGGTTTATTTTTAGACCTGTCCTTAACAAGCTGTGTCTAAATATTAGATAACACCTTAAGTTTTAACCACAATTTTCTTCAATTCTGATACAACTGACCTTCTACATGCCCAATAACTATACTTGGGAGCCAAATCCAGTGAGGATATAAGGGGTAAAAGGACAACCAATATTTTGTTCCTTGTCCCTAGATCAACTAGGTCCCAGGAACAACAGTTCTCTAAAAGGATCATATAGCTACAACAATCCACCTGTCCTGTTGATCAGAGAGGCCACCGAGACACCAGAGCTTGATTTCTAATTAGTGTACATTCTACAAGGAGGAAAGTGAACACAGAGGAATTGTCTTCCATGCTACCAAGAGAAGTCACTTGGTCAATAGGAATCTGACACACCCCAGCAGATGGCACACAAATGGTAGCAGAAAATTAAAGAAGGCATAAGGCTCTCCCCAGTTGTCTGAGAGAACTCCAAATGGATCCTCAAATGGCCTTATAAGTAACACATAATAAAAAGGTTAATTTCTGGCAAAGTAGGTCATATGCAACCAATGGGGAAGCATAGTCAAAAATAAAATGATTGCTAATAATATAGAACAAAAAGAACAAGCTATGACTCAGTCAGCTAATATGGTCTCCTAAAGATGACGTATCCCCTGTTGTTCATATATTATATAAAAAGAATAGTAAAAAAATTATATAAGAAAATGCCCTTGATAAGGTTTCAACTTCCCTTCATGATAAAACTCCTTAAGAAACTAAGGAGGCAGGCACGGTAGCTTGTGCCTTTAATCCTAGCACCTGAGAGGCAGAGGCAGGCAGATGTCTGTGAATTCCAGGCTACCCTGGCTTACATAGTAAGTTACAGATCAGCTAGGGCTACATACATATCGGGACCCTGTATATATCCCAGTGAAATAAAAGCTAGGTATGACAAACCTATAACTAGTGCTATATCAAATTGGGAAAACTAAATTTGAAAGCATTTCTTCAAAAACTTGGAACAAGAGTACCCACTCTCCCCACTTTTAGTCAACGTAGTGCTCAAAGTTTAGCTAGAGCAAGAAAAATGAAGTAAAAAAGACAGAAGGAAGAAAGAAGTCAAATTATCCCTACTTGCAGATGATATTTTTCCATATATATTATAATTCCATGCACATATGCAAATGTGACCATATCACCCCATTAACCATTATAATTCCCTCTGTTGGCTCACTTCCCAACTATCCTCCCCCATTGCATGTCCATTTTTGGCACCAGTCTTCTGCAGATAAGCACAGATTCCGTGTGTTCATAGTTACCAGACCAGGTCATATCCAATAGATAACATTCCATAGTGTTTCTCCCAATCGCTGCCTATTACCTACCATCTTTCCTCACGAGGTGATACAGACGTCCTGTTTAAGGCTGAGTACTCAACAGTCACCTACTCTCACCATTTGACCAGTCATGAATTTCTGCATTATCCACTGTTCACTGCAAAAGAAGAGTCTCTGACCAAGGCTGAGAGGAGCACTCACTTAGGGTATAAACATAAATACTTAGAAAGTAGTCTGGCTGCATGGCCATTGATTGAAACATCAGCAGTAGATTCTACTCCATGGTCTCTGTCTTCCCATTAATAGATTTTCCTTCTTTGGATAGGATATTATTCTGTATTCCAGGATAGCCCAGAACTCCATATTTAGCCCAGGCTTGATCCTAACTCCTGGAAATCTTACAGCTGAGATTACAGGTGTAAGCTACCATGTTAAGGTTTTTTAACAGCTCTTTACTAATTCTGTAATTCTGTAGAATTCTGTAATTCTAGATTTTTAATTCTGTAGAATCTAGTTGAAATTCCTTTTTGTAGCATTCAGTGTTCATTCTGCTTTACAAAAATCTATCACTGCAACTTAATTTCTGTTTAAATACAGCATATGATTTGCTTTAATGATTTACTCTGAGTTTATACCCTTTAAATTTTCTTGGCAGGGAGTCCTTCTTACTTCCCCAGAGGCTGATCTGATCTATACTTTAGATTCAGTTTAAATGCTATAAAGCCTTCTTCATTTTACACTTCTCATACTCATCTGGAACTAGATGCTGTTTGCTTTAAACTATAATAGTGTCTCATTTGAGTTTTTACATCATCTTTCTATCTAATGATTTGTATCTCTCATCACTTCACTTAATTAAGGCAAGAGGTCAGATGCTCTTACTAAGCTTGCTTTGTACACTGCTCAGCAAGGTGAGCTTCCATAAACCACAACTCACGATGATAGCTATTGGAAGAATCAATCATCTGTCAAAAGCCAGGAACCATTTTTAGCACTTTTACAAGTACTAATTAATTTAATTTTTAAAATGACCCTGCAAGATAGGGAATATGACAAAAACCAATTTACAGGAAAAAAAATAAGCAACTAACAAAGAACCAAACTGCAGCACTGGGAAGTTACATATGGCCCAAGAACACAAAGTTATTTAAGTATCAAAGTTGAGACATGAATTCAGTCTGGTGTCAAAACATGCACAATTAGTCTTTAAATTTTCTTTGAAGTTGAATAACCGATAACAGAATAAATCTTAATCAACAGGGTTCCATTCCAATACAGGTAATTAACAACTCAGTACTACTTAACATTGAAATAATGAGAATAGAGAAAACACAAAGAACAAGTTGATTCCAACGACAGAGTCAAAATAAAATTTATGACACGCTTAAAATACCGTGATAATGATCACTGAACCCTAAATTTTAACTTCAAAAGACAGTTCTTTTTTCACATATAGGTGGTAGGAATGTACATAAATTAATACTATCTAGCTGAACAAATGAGTATTCTATTATCCAGAAACTCTACTTGTATAACTATTGCAACAAAATGTAAACTTACATACATCAGAATAAAAAGGTATTGGTAATAACAAAATCTAAAACTTCCCCATCAAGAAAAGATCATGGTATGCTAGTAAAACCAAATAGTATACATCAATGAGTATTATCTGTAACTACAAGGGAGAAAAGGACAAATCTTTCAGACAGTAGAATATATGTTGTATAACTACATGCTGATGTTTTGAAAAGGCCAGGTTTGGTAGCACATGCCTTTAAATCCCATCACTTGGGAGGCAGAGGCAGGCAGATCATGATTTCAAGGCCAGCCTGGTTTACAGAGCAAGTTCCTGGACAGTTGGGGGCTACACAGAGAAACCCTGTCTTGTAAAAAAAAATAGGAACGGGGCAAAACTGACATATCAGTTGAAATCATGCCCATGGGCTGGATGTTAATTAGAAGGAGAAATGTCTTTTTCATTCTAAATATTTGCATATGACCACTTTATAAAGCTATATAAACTAATGATCTATGAACACATGTCATGATATCAATTTTCTTGAGCAGGAATCTTATCTTTATATCAAACTAAAACTAAGCACTCCTATCTTTATTAAGCAGGCTATTTTATCACTATGGGCCTCTGCTTGTTTATCTTATTATGGGAATAATCATAATAATAATATCCTTCATGGTATTTTTAAGGAGTGAAGACCAAATTCATGAGACCTATTAAGCACCAAGCCTGCCACATAGCTAAGCACTCAGTATGTGTCAACTGCTGTTATTATTTTTCTGTGCCAGTTCTTTGTTCTAGTTACCAGCCAGCTTTTAGCTTTAACCCATCCCCATCTGGGCACGCAGGGAATAGTCACATTCTAACACTCAAAAATAGGGCAGCTCCTCTGTCTCCTCTTTGCCTGAGCAAGATTTAAAACAATTAAACTTTGTATTCAAGCGACCTGAGTTTGGGCTGGGTACATACAGTGGCCCAAGTCCACGTGAACTGGAGCAAGAGTGACTACAGCAGAACTGAAGGAACTTTGCTCTTTTATGGTGCCAATATCCCTTAGACCATGCCAGGAAACCTAGTGTAAATAATAGCAACTGGAAATGAGAGGATCCAGAAAAGGGTAATGCTGGAGGCAGTTATCAGTTACAGAGAGGAGTCCTGAGGGAACTGGGAATCTGAGAAAGAGAAGTTTAAACTCCGGAGTTCTTGCTTTACCCATTGCATCAGACAAAGTCTGAGTCCACCACATGGGCATAACATGATTAGTTTTAAAAAATGGAAAAAAGACCTCGTTTAAAAATTGGGGGAAGCAACACCTAATCCAGGTCTCCTAACTTCTAAACCTCATACTCTTCTCATTACAATATGGGCTTGAATTAGCATGAGCCTAATCTCTAATATTCAGTGAAAAAATACTAACCACAGGCTAGTTATGAAGTCTTAACTGTTCCTCAGACCTAAAGGGGAGAACTAAACTGTCAGAAGGGAGAAGGACTTAGAATATATAGGGGTTGGCTGGGATTGGGAAGGAAGAGTCAGAAAATATGAGGAACAGAAGTAGCTCTAAAGGACAGGCAGGCTTAAACAGTGTCAATTGAGTTGATAATTCTATCTTGTGTAATTCTTTCCTCAGTAGAGCTGAGCTAGGTGCACTCAGTTTTACCTGCTTTCTTTCGGATTGCCAGGCTAGGACCAGAGGGACGCTCAGACCCATACACTTAACTTGGAGGCAGAATGGGGCTCTGGGCAACCTGTTTAGAGACAGGGGGTATCCAAAGAAGGGAGGGGGAAAGGAAAAAATATTGGAGAAAGAAACTTTACAGGGTATGGCACCATGAAGGTGGCTACCTACCGAAGAAGTTAAGGTAAAGATGCTGAGGGGTGCCAGTTTGGAGTTTGTAAGGTGTCATAAGGCACCTGCAGGAAAAGTCGCAAGCACTCACCGAATATGTAACATATAGGAACGCAAACCACCGGTTTTAGCTCCACTGCTGCTCCCAAATCGGTCCTGGGGAAGAGAGCAGAGCACAGTTTGACCGAGAGGGTCTCGAAAGCAAACACAGATATGGGCGCTGGAAATCAAAGAGCAACCTGAGAAGTAAAGAACAGTGTGCCTAAAGTCCACGCTGAACACCAGTAGAGAGTTCCTGACTCCCAGTCCAAGTTAATTTTTCCCCTACGTGGGGTACCATGAAGTGGTTCATGACTACAGATGCTGCCAGCAAAAGCCCCCTGCTGCTTCTCTAGCTGCTGCCGCCTCTGATCCAAGTTTCTTAGCCCTGCTTCTGATCAAAGTCTCATTTCCTGATCCTAACAAAAGCTCCTATCAAGACACTTCGTTCATAGCTATACCGGAATCTTACTTTCTGTCAAGTGCCTTTTTATTTTGCTAGCTAACTGTTGTGGTTCGGGTTCAAGGTTTGGCACAGCTCTTAAGACTCCAGACTCCAAGTCTAGAGATGCAGCTCACTTATTATAGAAGCTGCTGGGCATGCAGCATACACAAGGCTCTAGATCCCACCCCAGGACTGCACAAAAGCACGGTGGCGAATGCCTGTCCCCCCAACACTTGGGAGGTGAGAGCAGGAAAACTAACAGTCCAGGAAACCCTTGACCACATAGCAAGTTGTGACTGTTTCAAACAACAACAGCAACAATGGAACCAGGGATTTGAATAGTGCAGCCCTTTTTGCACTCCACTGTTGTTATAAGGGCACAGTACCAACATGATAGGCCATCTTATGCTGGCAGCTGGGTTTCTAGGGAGCTCTTCTGTGATGAGATGTTTGGATAGTCCATATTGAATAATTTTTGAGTGATAGAAAGGTGTGTCCCTTCTATTCTCCACCTTCATTTGTCTCCTGTCATCTCCCTAGTCAAAACCTCAAGAGGAGGCTCACAGGCTGTATTGTTCAAACCTCAAAAGAGTTCTCTAATTATCATCTTTAGTGAACAGTAAATTCGGCTTCCTAATCATCTTCTCTACTTTGTCTTTTATACCCATTCAACTCTAGCTGCTTAATACCCTTTACTCTTGGTACTTATTTTGTTTTCAACGTTTGACACTGTTGAGTGATACTCAACGCTCTCTTCCCGTAGCTCTTGTTGGAAAGCAGGCTCACTGTGCGCATCCTCAAATGAGCCTTCCCTTCAGCTGCCTGGCTCTTCTGAAGTTCAGCTCATACTCTTTGATAAGGGATTCCTAAATTTATATCTCAAGTCCTGTGCACTCAAACCAAGAGTTCCATTTACATATCCCTGGTAGGACATTAAAGCTAGGGTAGCTCCCGTGGAACTCTGGCTTCCCTTCAGATCTGCTTTTGACGACTTCCTTCACCTACCTCTGCCATCTGCTGTTCTTCGAGTGTAACTTTCTCCTCCCACCGCATTTCTAGTTTCTCAGTGAAAACATCGTTCTGGAATTGTTTGAGCTAGCAAAAACGGGACGAGAATGCTGTCGTCTCTGTTTCCAAGTTGTCCTTATGTGTCTCTGTGTGTTCATGTGTGAATGGGCACACATGTGTGGGGGGTGAGGTGCCACCCATTTTATTTTTTAAGACGGGGTCTGGAATGCACCTGTTTGTCTCTGGCTCCTCAGCACTGGGATTACAATTAAACAGTCATGTCTGGCTTCCTCATATCCGGGTTCTCAAGCTTATTTTATAAGCACTTTATCAACTGAACTATCTCCCCAGGTCCCCTTTTTGATGTGTTTGTTTGTTTGCTTGCTTGTTTGCTTGTTTTGTTTTTTGCTTTTGAGACAGTGTCTTCTATACTCCAGACCATCGTGAATGTTTTGTACTCAAGTAGAAGAAGGAGAAAGAAATGAAAATGGCCTAAGTAGTTCAAATTAGCTCTTTTAGGGGCAGTAATTCATACATGAGAGTGGGGTTCCTCTGCTGATTTACTTCTTAAAGGCTTTGTCTCTGAATAACTTTGTTGTTAATGTTGTTGTATGTTTTACTCAGTGCCAAACTATGTAGTCTGTTTGGATCTGAAATGCTCAATTTTCCTGCCTCAGACTCCCAAATACTGGTATTATAAGCATGCACCATCACAGCTAATTTTTAATATATTTTGAATTTGGGATTAAGATTCATCATAGTTTCAGAAGGAACACACATCTGTAAACTATAGCACAGCTGTTCAGAGCCGAATCCTTGGAGGTATTATCTTTCTCTTGTTTCATATGTGACACAGCTAATTTAAAAAAATACTTCCTTTGCAATGGGCTCCAAATCTATTTTTCACCTTGCATCCTGGCTCAGGCCTTGGGATTTTTAGCTGGATTATTTTCACAGCATGTTAGCTGGTCTCTATGTTTTGGCCCTAGTTCTCACAGAATCTATTCTCTGCACAGAATCTTTTAGACTCTGTAGTCTAAAATTATGTCAGTATTTTGAATAAAACATGATAATGGTCCCCATATCTAAATACAAGCTGAATGCTTAATCACGGCCTGTGAGGCTATAAATAGGAGTTCATCCCAGTACCTCTCAACTGCGTCTTCCATTACTCTTTTTTTTCCCTCTTTCTTTGCTCATATTGTATTCCTTGCCATTTCTCTCCTAAGGCCTTTCCATTTGCTATTTTTTCCTGACTAGGATGTTTTCTTCCCTCTGATATGCACATACTTATTGACTTACCTCTGTCAGATCTCTAACCAAATGTTCCTGTATCAGAGAATCCTTATCTAAGTACCTTATATAAAATAAAGCCATTCCTGATTCTCTAACATTCTCTACTTTTGCCTCTTTTGCCAAAGTTATCAATGCCATTTGATAAGATAGAGGTAAATCTGTCATCTCTTACTTATTTTTCTTTCTGTTAAGTCATGCTTGGTTTTCAATCATTAATAGCTTGCAGTAATTAGTAAGTACTTCTGAATTAATGAATGAATTTTCAGAGCTACCACAGATTTTGACACCATTAGTATTAGTGCTTTGTTATAGTGGTTCTCTTTAAAGCAAATTGGAGCAGACTGTCCTACCAATGAATATAGGACAGTCAAAATTCAGAAAGGAGTTGGAAATCCAGGGAAGGGATGAGAAAAGTTAGAAGAAAATGTTAGGTTCATAAAATATTTTCCATAAGACATAATAAATATCTTTTTTTCTTTTGGAAAGTTCTCTTGTGGTTTGTCTATTTAATTCACTACCCAAGTGATCAGGAAAGTACTTGTTACATAGCATAATGTTTGATACTAGCTGAACAAGTGATGAGAGTAAACTTTCCTAAGTTTAAAGTTAGTGTAGATTAGAGGGCAACATAAAGGCTCAAAAACACAAACAGAGAAGAGGGTGATAGTGGTATCCCATCAGAAGATGTGAACTGGTACGCATGTACATAAACTTCAGGTCCCCAAAAGAAAAGACCACTAAATACAATTTATTATAGTAAATTTTTCCTGTTCTGCTTTATCCTCAAGTTTACAATTTAGTTCTTACGTATTTATCTTCCATTTACTTATTGAAAGGTGATGTTCTTCCCATAGTAATTGGGAAAGCAAGTAGGTTTACTCCATTCCCTCACCTTACTGACCATAGAGACAGCCCCCAGAATGCTACTGCCAGAGGCTTCTGATGATGTGGCCAGTAATGACTGCTATAAAAGTCATAAAGCCACAGTGACATCACTTCTCCTTCAAAGCTAGCAGCGGGAAGCTTGGGGCACAGCTTCACCCTAGACCTCCACCAACTTGCTGCTCAGAGAAAGCTTAAGAAGTAAAGTAGACTTTTTAATCTTCTGTTGCTCTTAGCTGATCAGGCTTCTGGAAGCAACTGTCCACAAACCTCCTGTGAGGGCCAACCTTTGTGAACTCTGTATTCACCTTATAGAGGCAGCATACTTCAATTATGCAGTGCGCAGAGGATGTGAGCCAAGACATCTGGCAGGACTGCATCAAATTGTTCCTACAGGCGGAGATATGCAGTGATGCAGCAGTTGTCACCAATTGTCCACCCTGGCTATTACTTTCTTGCCCTGAAGGCAACTTTATCCAGATGACCCAGGAAGAAGTTCAGACCTTACTGGCAAAAGACCAGTGAGAAAAGCTGTTTCTCCAGGTAGTCACACTTGCTGGGACCAAATGTCTGCTAATCCGAGACAACCTGTTCACCGAGGGCAACAACAGCACGGATCTACATACCAAAGGTCAAAGCAGAGGTAGCCAGGCTGTGACAGTAGTTCAGATGGGATCTGTGTACCTTGTGGTGATGGGGAAAAGGGGGACCGAAGGAGGACCTCTCAATCTCAAAGCTTTTGAGATAGCAGGCTACATGAGAGAGGCCATTCTTAAACAAATTTCCCGCTGCTAAGTAAATAAAATGACCTTGTGTTTCACCTGCAATTTGAATTCAGTTCTGTTTCACCTACTAAATGAGCTTATTCTTGAGGAATGAAGAAGATGTCATACCTAACTTTAAGGCATGTAAATTCTTTGGGGATGGAGAGAGGGGTGTAGCTTGAAAAGTTCCTTTAGACCAGTGATTCTCAACCTTCCTAATGCCGTGACACTTTGATATAGTTCTTCATATTGTGGTGACATATTGTGGTGTCAAGCCATAAAATTATTTTTATTGCTATTTCATAACTGTAATTTTGCTTCTGCTATGAATCATAATGTAAATATCATTTGACCCCTCCAAAAGGGTCATGACCCATAGGTTGAGAACCACTCATTTAGGTCATCAGGTTTCTAGGCCTTTTCTTTATGACTTTATTTGCATTTTTTACATCGAAAATATGATCCTTCCTTTCTCAGCTCCTGGTGGAGAGTAGTGGGCTGGGAACCAGAACATCTTGAACCTGGCTCTAATTTTTCTTACTGAGCTTTCTCTTTTGGAATTTCAGTCTCCTTATCTATACAATGGCAAAAACACTAAGCTTCTTAAGGGGTCCTTCAAGATCTGTAGACAGAATTTATAACAACAGCAACAGCACAAAGAACACACACACACACACACACACAATTTCAAGAACAGCCTAAGAATCACCTCGTCAAAGGAAAGGTGCTCTCTCTGGTCACTTTAACTATTTGAACTAGTCTTGGTTGAAATAGAGCACAGCTGCCTGGGTCATTTCTCTGCCCTTAATCATACCCTAGCCAACATTTATTGGTTGACTTTTTGATGGTCTTTTCTACTTTTGTCATGCACATTAATTTTATTTCCTAGCTTAGCTATAATTTCCTTGATGACAATGTCTTTAATTCTCCATTGCCTTCTTGGGATCCCAGTATGGGAATCTATCAGAGGACTTGTTCTCAGGTATAAAATCACTAACAAAGCAGCCTTTCCTCTCATGAGAAGAAAATTGAGCCTCTGAAGATAACTGGTTTTGCCAACTAGTTGTTAAGTGCAAAAAAAATATTAGAAGACATTCTTGGGTATCCAGATTCCCTATCAAACAAGAAACTTAATTGGACCTTCAGCTGACTGAGCACCAAGGACAATAGGCTGGGAGTGAGAAGGAAGCCCAGGTGTGTGTGTGTGTGTGTGTGTGTGTGTGTGTGTGTGTGTGTGTGTG
>LOJH01024288.1:1429-14573 GCA_001685095.1 Ellobius talpinus | reverse complement strand
AAAAAAACAACCCATCCTCTTTAGCAGTAAATAGCACACGGGCTGAATGACATTCTTGACTATGGTAGTCATATCAGCATGTGTTTGTTCTATCGGAAGCCAGAAGAGGATGAGATGCTGAAAGTAGGATACAGTTGGGGCATCGTGGCCAGCACTTTTTGCACCATCCCACCTTGAATATAGTACTTAAGACTGTAAAAGTACCAAATAGTTTGAGATAGTTTGTCTCCACACCCTGTGTATATTTTCCTATCAGGGTAACTTCATGTTAGAGTGTGCTTTCAGGTAGTCCAAAGACACCTTTGGTCCCTATACACTGTCAGCAGTTGAACCCCCAGACATCTTCCTCATGGTCTCTCCTAAAGAGAGGGAAGGAGAAAGATGGTAGTGAAGCCATTTAAATTGACTGACATTGTTAAAATTCATATTTTATTTGACATAAGTCCTATTTGATAAGATATCTGATGATTAAAATGGTGCATTTTCGGGAAAGCTATTCAGTATATATCATATAAACTCGACAAATTCTATCTTCCTTTTAGCAGGCTCATAGCATAAGACGTAGATGAGATTATCATTCTTCACTCTGTATCTGGCAAACATTGTTACCTGCCTTGAGTAAGCAGAAACTTACAAGGCTGGAGAGGCTGGAGACCAATAAATTCCTCTTCAGACACAAACAAAGCATAATTGTTTAATTTTACCCCTCATGAAACGTAACTTTCACACCCATGACAAGCAGAGATGTTGAACATACATGTGTAGAATAGGACTTTTTTTGGCTTCTGTCCCTTTTCAGTGACCTTTTTCAGTATCAGCCCTCATTTCATGAACACTAAATGCAATTGTGTAGTATAAAAATAAGACAGCTTCGGTACTCTCAATTAACAAAGCAGTAACGTGCCGGGGTGTGCGTGGGTCTCTCCCACAGCGTAGTATTCTGTGTTACTGATGCTGGTTTGGTTTCTCACCCCAAAATTTGTACACAGCTTATGCTGTATACAATGTAAAGTGAGTTCGTACAAATGTGAGCGACAGCCATCCAACCCGTCTACTCCAGCTGGAATTGCTATATGTCACTTCATCAACATGCCACGGTCGTCAAGGACATCGTTATTTTGTGCATTGCTGAGAGAGAGGGAAAAAGGCATTGCTGACAACTGAGCTGACAGAGTGAGCTTCCGAGGCTCAAGGCTGTGCAGGAGAATGCACACTTAGAATTATTGAAGTATGTTAAGACTGAGACTGTAAACAAAAGGTTGGCTCGAGGCACATATGGCACAATTTAACATCCCAGCCGTACTATCTGTCACCCACCCTGTCCGCAAGATTACACAGACTGCGGATAGGTACTCTGTAATGGGAGAGAAATCCCATATCTACTTATTTGTTTCTGAACTCTGCAATTCTCTGGGAGTCCAGGAAATCTGAGGGTATGAAGATGTTTTCCATAGAATCCTTTACAATTTTTTTAGGTACATATCAAGTCTCCATGGTAACCCATTGTCTCTGTGGGTCCATGCTGATATCACGTGTTCGTTGTAGTAAAGCTTTGTCACTCCTACGTGTCCAATGGAAAACCACTGCCTACAGTGCAGCTATCAAAATCGTGTTTCTAAAGAGTTTCAAGCATGTGTTCACGACCAGAGCATAAAGTCCAAGTAAGAAGTGAAAGCTGTTCACCTGGGAAACAATATAAAAAAGACAGGAAGAATGACACGCTGGTAACCCCAGTCCGGTAGTATGGTATGAATCCAAAACATATTAGACACTTCCATTTTCTAAATCTAACAGTAATTTTTAATTGGGAGAAAAGCAAGGATATTTGTGCAGAATTTGGGTTTTGACTTTTTGGTACTAATCCTCTCACTTCTTTTGAAGCAGCTTTACCTTTAACAAAGGGTTTGATTGTGTGAAAACCTTTGCTGAGTGTTATTAATCCTCCTCCAGCTCAGGCTGTTTCCTTCCCAGAACCCACAATTAGTAAAACAATCTTGCCAGTGTCTCCCTGAGTCTAAGTTAAATTCCCATCTGTTGTCTGAAGAAGTTGAGACTTAAGGGTTCATTATGGGTACTGCTTTTTTTTTTTAGGTGTTAGACATTGTTGTGTTTGAGAACTGAAGGCAGGGTTGGGCATGCTCTGTGGGGTCTTTCATACAGTCTAGAGCCACTAGTGAGTGCAGATGGTCCCTGCTGCTCGGTAAAGACAGTAGGTACCGCACAGTGCTGGTTCCTCAGGGCTTCCTCTGTTGGCCTTGGCCCCTATGTCCAAAGCATATCGATACTCTTTCAGCCAGGCCCCCATAGTTTCTCTTGCTTGGTGGCTGGCACCAGTGGCTGGAACCTGCCTCCTTTTTCCTTGCTCTGTCCCTGTTTACTCTCCTTGAATACAGTCCCAAATTATTTTTATCATCTTCCGTGGTCTTTCATGTTATTATCACTCCAACGGTCTTTCCTCTTTCAATACCTGTACTCTTCAGTATTCTCAATTTTCATGATACTGTTAGAAAATGTGGTGCTGGTCCCTGCTGGGGGACACTATGCCCAGCTCTCAAGCTCTGGACTGCAGCCAACTGCCCAAGCAGACTGATGATCAAGGCAAAAGGAGGACCCAGCCTGAGAAAGATTGATAAAACGGGCTGACGCGTGCATGGTGGCCGGCTTGAGTTTGCCAGAGTCGGAGTGACTTAGTTCTGCTTCCTTTGTGTCAAAGAACAAGTCTTGCAGCTACCACTGCATATATATTATCAGGGAAGTGGTTTCTTTCCCATATTTCCATGGAGGGGATGCCTGTTTGAAATAGAAGTAGGATTTAGTCTTGGACGTTTGTTGCAACCTTGAAATTTTGAACTAGTAAAATGTTGTGCTGCCCATAAAAGTAGAATTCAAGCTTTTATCTTTCATACAGTGTCAACATATTGGCAGCAAATTGTGATTATTCTCCATGTATAGCACATATCCTTGATCTTAAGTATTAGTGATAATTTCAGAGAACTTTTGAAGTTTGAGAAACTTAAAGGTGAAAAAACAAAATGAAGACCATTTGTTCTTCATCTCAGTAAGGAACACACTTAAGATTTTTCTTTGGTGACCATGGTACCTGTTTGCCACCCAACTGAGGAGAAAACACGGCTTTAACACTGAGAAAATTAAAGATGTGGGTTATAACATCTGTCTCTAGACCATCCTGGTAAATCTCAAAGTAAACAGCACATACTGGGAAAATGCCATGATCTTTTCCTGTTAGGCAGGCAGTGCTCTTCCTGCCCAGGGCCAGTCCTTAGAAGTATAGGAAGCTCCCCTTCCCATACTGCACAGGTAAATCTCAGAAAACCCTCTGACCAGAATTATCTTACACCCCTGCAGCTATGCTGTTGTTTTTTCAGAATGGTGCCCTAGAAGCACTGTGCACGGTTTCAACTTGGCATTTTATTCAAATCTGGAAAGGGCTTTGGAAGTCACCCGTCACAGCAGCCTGACTTTGTAATTAAAGAAAGCACAGCCCTTAGCCCCGACATGTTAGCACACATCTGTAATCCCAGGTATTCAGGAGGCGGAGGCAGGAGAATTCCAAGTGCTGGCATGGGCTATATAGTGAGGCTATGTCTCAAAAGAGAAAGTAAGGGGAAGGAGGGAACGCAGACTCCCAACAGCTTCTGTGTCTCAGGTGGACACTAAGTCCGAAAGTCCAGGAATCCTCATCCAGTCACTCCTAGAATTTTTCCTGTTGTATAATTGCCAGAAAAAGAAAGGGATATCTTCACATTTAAACAAAAAAGAACTCTTTTAGCTCATTTGCTACTGATATTAATACTTACAGGTTTCCCTGGGTGTCTTCCATGTGTCTGTAGGCAGAATCACATTTAATGCAAATTGGCCAAGAAGAGAGTTTAAGTGAGGTCTTAATATTTTTAAATCCCCAGAGGAAGTGATTAACAATATTCCTCGTAAATGGGGAAAAGTTTAATGTTCCCTCCCTGAACAAGAGCTTTGCTTACCCTTGTGGCTTCCTGAGGGTTGATTCATGAACACTATGCCAGTGTCAGCAGAAGGTGGGGTCGTTTGAAAAAGAATGGATGGTTGAGATTTATGTGAATACCTTGGGTCAAGGCTGGTTCTGCTCACCAGCTCATCCAATGCCTTGCCAAAGCCCTCCCACTTACTAAGTGTGGCTAGGTAAGTTTGGCCCGAATACTTCAATAACTGTGTGTACTTATGGGCAAAGGAGATACCTGAATGAACACGTGAGCTCTCCACAAAGGATGAGCCTAAAGCCATCATTTTTTTACTTGCACACATCTCTTTTCTAGTATGTCCGTGGTTTCTTAGATAACCAGACATTTTCTCCTCTCCATACATGAGTGCTGTTGGATCAATATCCACCTTCAATCACCAGATACTTTCACACCAGATTCGGTGTTGCTATATATCGTGCCAATAGTCCTAAAGGCTTTAAGACAAAAGCTCTAAGTAATTCTGCCCTCAAAATGCAAAACTGGAGTTTAAGGTAGGAAACAGACTTTGGGAACGAGAGGAAAGGCAAGACAGCCTTTACTCTGTGATTGAGGTGTACGCCTTGCCCAGCGTAGGTGTTGAATTTTGGTCCTTATGTTTAGAGTGTTTGGATGGGTTGAGTTATAATTATTGAATTCTACTTGGGCTCACATTGGTGTACCATATCCACTGATAGGAGTCTCCATATCTGTTGATACTCTCCATGAAGCAGAATGTACATTCCCCAGGGTAGATGCCCTTTAGTGAGCCCTGGCATAGATCGTCTACTCTAAAACATCCATGCCCATTTCAGAATTCCCATTTTTAACGGGAAGGAGGGGACTGCCCATCTTTGCACAGGCCTTGTCCTCACATACACATTGTACCTGAAAATTCCCGGGAGCTGAATCCTGAGACAGAAACTATCGCATTTCCACCCATCGGTGTGAAGTGCGGAAGGCTCCCCACGCTTTGTGCCCAGGGGTCCTGTAAGGGGCACGCTTATGTGAAGCTGTTCTGTTCCTGTATTAGGCGCACTCGCTGCATGTGCTAGACTGTGTAAATGGTGTTTACCGATGCTATGCCTGGTGTGTTCAAGGCGCTGGGATGTACTGAAAATCAGTTGGTTTGCTGTTGGACTTATGTTATTATTATGGTGGTCCGTGTCCGTGCTACTCAGCAAAAGCACCTTCTAAGTTACCACTGTGTGTTCCACTGTTCTGCCAAGAGGGTTAGTTATGAGCACCTGAAAAAAAAACCCTCCATTTCCTTCAATCATTCTGAAAGGTAATGATGTGCAGTAAAGCCAGCTCATTAGTTATCCCAGTATTTTATGAGCTGATGACCTGTCTTTGAAACAAATCCTGAACTTTAGAGAGTAGAACAAAAGAAAACTAGGAAGGAATCAATAACTTTCATCCCAGACTGCAGAAGGTAATATATATGTGGTGGTAGACTGGTCTTGGATGTAATAAGTCTGCCTCTATGGAGGAGAAAATCCATGTATCATTTTTATGAAGCCCATTAAATATTTCAGTTCCCTAACCCACTTAAGTAGTGCTCTGATATTACAAAAAGTTAGCGTCATAACTCGGAGCCATTTATTTCCTTCTTAACTGATGTGGTCCGGCGCATGGTAAAGTGTGAGCTAGCCCTCTCGAATGTTGTTGTCTCAAGTGGTCCCCTGTATTTGCTTGTAACACTTGCCTATTAATTTGCAGTTACAATTGCAGTTTTTGTTACTTTAAGGCACTCAACCAGAATGCTGAGCTCAGGAGTCGGCTGAACAGAATACACTCAGAATCTATCATCTGTGATCAGGTTGTCAGTGTAAATATTATCCCCAGCCCTGACGAGGTAAGGCTCATTTAGGAACAGTTAGAGAACATCTATTTTATGACATTTGAATTACTACATATTTTTGCTTATTTTAAGCAGTTGTTTTCCATTAATAATATCTTCTCCATAAATACTCGTGTTGCAGACAGCCCAGTAGTCTTTGAAATAAAGGATGTGCATGGACTTGATATCATGATTTCCTGGTGATTGCTGTCTCTTTTCATTTATTTCTATATTCGCCTGATGTCACCAAATAGTTAATTTATATATCTAGTCCAGCTTGTTTATTTTCTGCATCTGTGTTTTGTTCCCTTTTTTTTAACATGTTTATTAGCACCAAATGTCCAATGAAATGCTGAAAGTAATTTTAGCTGACAAATTGTTAAATAAAAACTGCTTAAATGTTACTTTGAAAGAAGTTATCTAAGGAGAGAAGCTCCCTATCCTTGCTGAAACAAAGCTAACTGATGACTCAGAGGATCAAAAGCCAGAAGGGACTGGAAGTGTGACGGGTGCTTTCCTAGCATCTGGAGGCCCTAGGCATGGCTAACAGGTGTCAAGTGAGTACCCACTGTGTGCTGGGTACTGCCCTAACCAGTTCACATTGTACCTCAGATGTCATTCTCAAAGACCTCTACATAGAATAGGTTGTTCTATTTTTTATAATGAAGAAATGACATGAAAATAGAAAAACATTCAGAATGTGGGCTAAAATGTGTCAAAGATTTTTGTAAAGTTACTGTTTTATTTATTAATCGTGAGAAATTAAAGCTGTGTATATGGCAATACGTCTAACAAAATAAGAGCTTAAATTAATGCTAAGGTCTTATTTGCACCCAAACCATATATTTTACTATAAATTTTACCATAAATAAGACTCAGGTATTCTGCTTGAACTATCCCAAGGCATCCTACCATTGACTTAGGTTGTTCACTGTCTCCATTCATCCTTAGGGTCCCACTGGACTCCAATCACATTTATATCCATTCGGTTGCTCAGAATCTAGTAATAGTTCTAAGTCTTATCACCGAAAAAAAAATATTTAGATCCAGCAAGGTGACTCAGAGAGTCAAGCCGCTTGCCACCAAGTCTGATGACCTGAGTGCAGTCCCCAGGGAACCCCATAGTGGTAGAGAGAACAGAGCACTACAAGTTGACCTCTGAACCAGCCCCCTACACCCATGTATGTGTGTGTACCCCCATATGTACACCCAATGAATAAATGTGATTTTGAAATTACTTAATCTTTAATTGGAGTCTTCACCCTGAAAAATGAATTAGAATATATATTATATTCTTAAAATTATTTCTAATTCAACTTATCTTCCTTGAAAGCAGTCGTTTGTGCCTCAGCACACATAAACAGTATTTTACTTGAAATTACATTCAGTAGTCTAGACATGTTTAATTAGTTTAAAATCTATGATTTGGTTGGAAATCAAATTATATATATATATCCTATTTCAGAAATAGTCTTATACAGCACCGTGATCTTAGTTGTCTTGAGGAGTTTCCGTGAATACTTCTTGAGGTTTAATGTACTGCTTAAACCACCGGTTCAGGTCGTGAGCCATTTGGGGGGTCGCACATCAGATATCCTGCACCTCACATCAGGTATCTATGTTACAATTCATAACAGTAGCAAAATTATAGTTATGAAGTAGCAATGAAAATAATGTTATGGTGGGGGTCACCACAACGTAAGGAGCTGTATTAAAGGGTCGCAGCATTAGGAACATTGAGAACCGCTGGCTTAGACTATGACTAGTAATGACAGGCCTAAGACCACAGTCAACTCACGTTTTTAATAGAGGTTTCACCTGTCAAATTCCGTTTGCTACCAATAGAGCATGTACTTGAAATCAAATTGTAACATCACCATCTTTTAATTCTGCCTTTGGGCATCTCTAGACACAGTAGATAGCATCATATATGGTGGCAATTGGAGCTTGGCCACTAGTGTTAATGGACAGTCTGGAATTCTCTAGAAATCTAACTAACTTGGAGGACTAGCAGTGCTGATAGGAGGAAAAGCCTGATTCTGTCATATGCTCTCTCTCCTAAAGGCCGGTGAGCAAATCCATGTCAACCTCCCTCTGTCACAGCAGGTGGCCAATGAGAGCCGCCTCTCCATGTCAGAATCTGTGTCCGAGTTCTTCGATGCCCAAGAGGTGCTTCTGTCTGCAAGTTCATCAGAGAACGAGGTAAGGGTCCTGGGTGCGTCCATCTCCTTTGCCTGCAACTGTGAGTCTGGGCAAAGACTGCCAGCCTCTGGGCTGTTATAGGTGTTTGTTTATGTCACAGGACAAGGCTCACCTTATAGCAGGGCAGAAGCGTGTAAGCTACCCTGGTGCTTCCTGTTTCCTGAGCACTTCACGGTGCTTCTGGGCTGTGACTCAGGGCTCTAAACTTGGATGAATAAAGGGAAATAATCGAAAATTCATACATGTGACAAAGTAACCCAGCCATTGTTAGCAGAGTTCATTGCAGGGACCATTCCATAATATGGAAAGGATGAGAGAATTAGAAACCTTTTCGATTGGGTAACTTAATATTTCTCCAAGGCAAATCTAATCATGTCCCAAGCTGCAGTATTATTAGGATAACAATTTAGCTGCCGCACAAAAATGTTAATAATCTGATCTCTGTACTCAGGTGCAGCCATTGTCTCTTTTTGTTATAGATCCTTCCCACAAGCCAAAGGAGTGATTCCTAGAGTTATCAATTTACTAAAGAAACCGTATTGTCCCTTGTAACAAAGAGAAGTAGTCTTTTGTATGACCCACACTGGAAAGAACCCGACTGTGTACCTATCCTTATGCCCTGTGTTTTAGAGGTTTTCACAAAGAGTGGCTTTTAGTCCTATCTTCTTCCTGTGCCACAATACTCAGGAGTTAGCCAGGAAATAAACTCAAATGATGGTCACTGTGATTTTCCCAGGGCTGTCCCTCCTCCTTTGTTAAGGTTTGGCTCCTAGGTCCACCTCATCTGCTCCAGTCTCAAGAACCCCATCAGAGACTCCCCAAGCCTTTACACTGACACACTCTGCAAGCCCACCTAGTGAGGCAAAGATTGGTATATGAAATCCCGTCACAGCTGCAGGGTCCGTGCAAGTTGTGTGTCCTGTACCGCAGCTGCCAGTGGAGACGGGCCCTTTGCCCTCGCCGTCCACGCTGGCAGGAGCATTTCTCCCAGATATATGTCTGTTGTCATCTCCCCACATTCGGCCTAGTCCTTCCTCAGCAGACACCGTCAGGGAAGCCCATGATTGGCTGACCCACCCCAGCGTGGTGCTGCCGGTTCCCTCTCCCCACCCCTTGCCTTCGGTAGGCCTTGTAGGCCTTGTTTGTGTTTCCCTTCCAGTTACCACTTCCCAGCACAGTATGCTTCATCAATTCCATTTGTTTTTCGTGTGTTTCCCCCTCTAGAATACAGGTTCCACGAATGTGGAGACTTTAGCACTTGGTCTCTGGAACAGTCTAGTGAATTCAGAACTGGCACTCAATAAGTATTTACTAATGTCATGAAGGGAAGAGGTTTTTTTTTTTTTCCAGGCCATTCACCCACTTCTGGGAAGTGCCCATATCCAAATTTCCCTGACTAGGGATGTGGTCTCTACCAGTGCATTTACTTAATGAGTCCTCGGCTCCTTTTAAGAAAACTGTCTACTAAAAGCTACATCATTGGTGTTTGAAGATGGCCTACTTCTTTCCAGAGTGATCGACCAGTCTAGTGTCGGCTTTAGAATTTAGAATGCAGGGACATGCCGAGTCACATTTAGAAAATAATTCATGAACTATTTTTGAACCCTGAAGTTCAAAACAAAAATATTTGACTCCAGCACTTTTAGCTCACGGGGAAGAAGACTGACTTTGATAACACTACAGGGTCTTGGCCCATGCATAGGACCACAGCAAATAGCCCAGTTACTGCACCACACACTTAGGACATGCACACCTCTGACCCATGTCCACTATCCCCTTGGAATTCTGCACCAGCGAGATTGTATCATTTATGGCCCAGTTTGGAAGAGATCAGACACCAGAGAGGAAGAGCATGCTTCCGCATGGCTGTTTCTTTAACAAATGCTAACAGTAAGCATGCTTGTGATAGACACTCAGTTCTAGTAGGTACTGCTCTCCTCGTCTGTAATCAGTGAGATCGGCTTCTTCTGGAGGCATTGGGTGGAAGAGATTGACTTACCCTTTTCCCTTTCAAGCTAGAGCTCAGCTTTACTGAACTTGGTGGTGTTCCTGCTAGCTCTCTTCACAGTGAGAACTGTGGAGACCAAGCACAGAGAGAGACTATGAATCAGAAAAAAAATATTCTTTTTTATGCTAATCTTCTCTGTATCATTCCAATTTTAGTATATGTGCTGCTGAAGTGAGCACAAAAAATATTCTTAAATTGCCATGTTTGTAGACTTCACATGCAAAAGCAAAACCTCCTGTTATTCTGACCCATGTGTGCAGTCCTTCGGTCGGGGTTTACCACGGGAAATGGACGAACTCTGGAAAGAGAACTATGTGAACTCTTTTCAACCCTGTCTTTTATTTACTTGTGTGTGTGTGTGTTCTTGTATGCATATGCCTCTGGTTGTGTGTTTGTGTGCATACGCATGCATGGGTAGAAGTCAGAGGTCAGCTTCCAGTATCTTTTTCAGTTTCTCTCCATCTCATTTTTTGAAACACATTCTCTCCCTGAGCCCTGGTGCTCATTGGCTCAGCTAGGCTGGCTGGCCAGCTCTGGGACTCTGTCGCCTCTCCTCCGCTGCTGTGACTTCAGGCACATTCACCACACCCATGGGTCCTGGGAATCCGATCTCAGGTCTTTATGTTTGTACAGCAGGCACAATACCGACAGCTCAGCCCCTCAACCCTAATTTAAAAATCGCCAATGAATCTAGAAATATTAGAAATTAAAAATAGTTTAAGCCATTTTGATGGTGCAGGAGATCAAGCCCAGGGCCTTATACATGCTAGGTTAGCTGTCTATTACTTAGTCCTAATAGTTTTTATTATATTCAAATTTAAAACTTTCAGTAGCAAAATGCTGACATAAAGCTAAAATAAAATAAAATAAAAAGGTGAGGAGAATCAAGATGGCGCTCCCTGGTAACCATGGCAGCCTGACAGCCTCCTGAAGGTCATGCTCTGTGTTCTGAGCAGCAGCAGCAGCTGTAGCCTGGGCCCAAGTCCTGATCTCTCCCAGGAGTGAGCATCTCTCCTCTGGCCTGGTGAGGTGGAACCCAGAGAGGATCACTGTGATGAGAGGAGGCTGTGAAAAACAGCAAGAGAACAGCGCTCACACCCAGCAAGCACCATGACTGGGATCATCAAGAAACAGATGGCTGGACATCAGGTAGCACCTAGGTGACGGTACATAAAGGGCCGAGACAACAGCTCAGCCACTCCCAGCTGGGTGCCACAAGAAGTGAGAAAGTAGCTGGCTGAGCCGTGGGAGAGAAAGAAGAGAGCGAATAGATGGTGAAGAAATGGAGGATGGCAGTTTGTGGGCTGGGAAGTGAGGCAGAGCCGGAGATGCAGAGGCAGTTGCTGTCCTTGCTCCTTGGGAAAAGCTGACTTACACTGCCCGTCAAGAGTCAGTAACAAACGCAAGTGCTAATGGGCCCATGCCTTCTTCCTTTGAGAAAACCGCTGTATGAGTCTCTGACTCCAAGAGCTGCATCCTAGCCCAGGAAGAAGAGCAGTGCCTGCAGAGTGGACAGCTGACTGGACCTGTCCTGCTGTGTTTACTTCTCATCAATGGCCTAACTGCTAATCTCTCTCTAGTTGTGGTGGCGGAGACCTGACGGCTCTATGTTTGAACTTCAGTTTTACTATGCTGCACCTAGCTTCGGGTGGAGATTTATTTCCTTTGGAAGATTTGGGTTGAACAAACAGCTGAAGCCACACAGAGACCCTGCCCAAGGTGTGGCCCAGCACAGCAAGAGCCACTACGATGTGCAAGTATGGGGTACAGAGAGGGGAGAGGAAGAGAAGCGGAACAGCTTGAGCACTATGAAGAGAGGCAGATCTGGAGACTCGAGGGTGGAGAGGAACAGTCTGATGTGAGTAGCTTGCAAAGCCACCGGAGGCCACAGTGAAGTCCTGGCCTGTGCTACCACTGTGGGCCACGTCTTGTTCCATGACCACGCAGCAGCAAGGGTCTGTGTCGACATCCATGGTCCATGTTACTACCAAAGGCCACGTAGATGTTGCTGCTTTGGACTGTTGCCTGGGACCACATTGATATTCATGTTGATATGCAGAGTTGACCCCTCCCCTTGCTGCCTGCAGCATTAGGTGAGCTCGCCCTAGTGATAAGGATGCAGGAGAGCTGGCAGGCTGACTAACTCAACCTGGTCCAGATGCGGGGCTCTGAGGTAGCCCACCCCAGCATCCTCCCCATCTGTGAACTGCTAGAGCACACGAATGGGCCAGCCCTGCAGATCCAAAGCTACAGGATCTCCATGACACAGGACAACAACAGGATATTCAAGAGTCCTAGTGAGAACCCAACGTCCATAGTGTAGCAGACGCCAGTGGCCTGGAACCAGACCAGTGACTCTGCAATGAACACTTGCAAGTAAAGATGTATGGACTAAAGGGCTTACTGGGTGACTCATTGTGTCACATTGCAGCTTCCATGATGAGATTATTTTTTTAATTTAATTTAATTTCATGGGGGAGATTGCAAGGGCAGAGGGCAGGTATAAAGGGACAGGGAGATGAGGGGAATTGAGGTGCAGGATGTGAAATCCACAAAGAATCAATAAAAAGTTGGAAGACTCATTCATTACTGGTAGGCACCACTCCCTGGGTTTGGGTCTTATACTGCTTAAGTGTCAGGATGGGACTGAACACAAGCGTGTGTGCATGCATTTCTTCTCTCTGCTCTTGACTGGGAAAGCGACCAGCAGCTTCAAGCTTCTACCGTGACTGTGTTGCAATGATGGACTGTAACCTGGAATTGTATGCAAAATAAGCCCTTTCTTAAAATAAAAAAAGGTTGCAAACTAGGAAAACCGCAAAGAAGCTAATGACAGAAAACTGTTGAAAAATAAACAGGTTTGCAGAGAGTACACCCAACCATTGCCTATAACGGAAGCCCTTGCATGCTGGTCCATCTCCATACACCATCACAGTGAAATGCGCTGCCTTTGTCTCCTGTAAGGGAAATGTGCTCAGAGCACCCCAAAACTAAGGATCCAGACAAGGTGAGCATAATTACTATCCCAGCACTTGGGAAGCACTGGGAGGAGGCTGGCTCATGGTGAGGGCTGCCACGCACAATGCCTGTCTGCACTCT
>LOJH01024287.1:5683-19171 GCA_001685095.1 Ellobius talpinus | reverse complement strand
TACAATTTGTGTGTTGTTATTTTGGGGTATAAGCTAGCCGTGCGGGAGCCATGCCGGACAAAAAGCAGGCCTGCTCGCCTCTTCGCTACACTTTCTTCCCAAAGTTGGTTTGAGATAGTGTTTTTGTCACAACAGAAAAGTGACTAGTAATTAGGACAGTAGCTCAATTTGTAGAGTGTTTGTCTACTGTGCATGAAGTCCTAGTTTCTAACCCTAGGATGGCATAACTAGGCATGATGGCATAAATATGCCACTCCAGTACTGGAAGGATGGAGGCAGAAAGTTCAGAAACTCAAGGTCATCTTCTACTATTTCACTACCTAGGGAATCTGAGACTAGCCTGATCTATACTCACACTTTTCATGAAAATTAAAAAAAACCAACAAAAGAAAAATGTTTTGGTTGATATTCAAATGGAGGTGAAAGTTTTTACCCAACTTTCAAGAATTCAAGACAAACAAGAAATATGAATTGTGGGTTGTGAAGCAATGACCACTGGGTTGAAACCTCTGCGTGAGTACAGACTAGCCCAGAAACAACAGAGGCTAAGCTAATGTGGTTGCAGGCTAACTCAGAGAAAACAAAAACTAAGCTGGTGTGAGTGCAGGCTAGCCCAGAGACGACAGGGTAATGCACAGGGGCTTCTGCTATCCTGTCCTATAGAGTCAGCTGCAAATAACCTACAACAACCTGGTAAACTGAAGCAATAGAGGAAAACTGATTACTTTAACCCATGGTGCCAAGCAGTAAACAAGGCCCAGGTATTAGAACTGTACTTAGGTAAAAGGTCACTGAGAGTCTAGACAATTTTCCTTTCTGTACTTCTACTTCTTTATGTTCATTTGTGTAAACTATTTAGTTTTTTATTAGCTTTTCTGAAGAACAGATTTCTCTGCTAACAGTCCAAATGCTAAGTAGAATATTGCCCTCCTCAGCTTCCAGGCATCGATGGTATATGATCATCATTAGGCATTTCCTAACTAAATCTCCGAGGAGTGGAATATATTACTCTAGACTGAAGTAGATACCCAATCTTGATCTAATAAGACAGAAAATGGAATTGGCCTCTATCTTACAATGCTTTAGTGAACTGTAGTTTAAGCAGAGAAGAAAGGCAAAAATGAGATCTTTTGAGAAGGATATTGTTATGATGTATGCATTTAGACCAAAATGTAGAATGGCCTTTGGGACAGAGTTCAATCACTCAACAACTTCATTATGCAGTGTTGGAAGAGGTCATTTCCTAACAGTGCATTCTTGTCTTCATGGTGGCTATGTTTTGGCAGAGCTGCAGATTTGGGGGAGGATGCTGACTATAGCAACAGCTCAAGAAAGATAGGGGGAGGCGAGGCAACACCTTTAGCTTTATGAGGATAAGATAAGACTCATTTTAAGAACAGTCTTATACTGCAGCTTATTATAAAGCAGAACTTTAAATTGCTATTTTATTTTGCTTAGAATGCTAGAAATTTAAAAGATAAGTAATATTAATTAATATAGATAAACTGAAATTCATTAAACAACAAATATTTGTCCTACTTAGTAGCTCTTTGAAACTATTAGCTTTCTGGTATTCTTTCTCTGAGCATGGGGAGTGAAAGAAGATTTATATCCCTGAAGGAATCTCAGAAATATGGTGGAAGGGGAGGGAATATTTATTCTAAGCATCTTTAAGACCAGAAAGAATTCCCTGTGAATTTAGACAAAAGAGCAAGCAGTTGACACAGAATATTTATAGAACTTTGCCATTCCGGTTTTTTTTCATCCTTCAGCTGGATTTTATGAACCTGGAGTAAATCTACAGTCCATTAGATCAGTATTGTACAATGGAATTATGAGGTGACTCAGAAATAGGAGATGATAAACTTTAAATTTTGTAGTAGAAAGTTCAAAAGTAAAAGGAAATAAAGATAATTTAAGCAACATATTTTACCCTAATATGCATTCAAAATTCTAATTGGTAACAAACATAAAAATTATTGAGGCATTTTACATCATTATTTTCATATTAACTACCCCAAACCTGAAATGTATTTTGTGCCTGAAACACATTGCACGTCTTCACTGTGTACATTTGAGGCACTCAATAGCCATGGGTGGCAAGTAGCAATCACTGACAGAATAGCCACAGAGAGTAGCTATTGGCATGCATTTTTAATAATAAAATGGAAGTGTGTCAAAAACCTCTCTTTGATGGCCATCTCAAATCCCAAATCTTTGAAGCCCGTCTGATATTATCAATATGAAATGATATTTTCTTGTACAGTCTCTCATAAAACTTTATCTCCTACTGTGTTCCTTGAGCACGTCTTTTGTTACTATTGATGTTCAAATACTGACCTCCTCATGTCGTTTTCTTGAGGAAACTTTCTCCTGTTGAGTGATACAGTCCCAGAGTTGTGTCCTGAATAACACAGTAATTTACTTTTCTCCACAGCTTCTGCTTTCAAGACCCCAGTTGACAGCTTTAAAAATGCTGTCACTTGATGCGATTTTGATATGCTACTCTTTGGTCAGTTTATGTGTGATTTTATAAGGGAGGGTAGACTGTGTGGAAGAGTCACGGGCCAGAGATTCTACACTTTCAATTCCGATTTCATGCCCATTGCAAAACTTTGGACTGGTTGTCGTCATTCTCTATTCCTAGTTCTCCACGTATGAAAGGGTTTTCTATTGATTGGCTGAGAAAACTCAGCAAGATGATGTTCAGTCAACACTCTGTTCTGTAAAGTCTAGGACAGGACTGTCTTCCGCTTTTCTCACTCTTTTGTATGATTACAAATCCTGTGTCTATGCACAACCAGAGGAAGAATATTTTAGCGAGTTAGCCATCTTTCCAGCACCTGAAAAAAAAACCCATTTAGTCTTCTGCTCAGTTCCGGGAGCATGACATTCATCTTGAAAAGCACACCCTGAGCCTGTCCATTTCTTCCCATCTCCACTGCAGCTCTCTGTATTTTCTTGCCAAGACAACCCAGACGACACATGAACCTCCCTTCCAATGGCTGAGTATCACTTTAGACTTCCTTGCCATTCATCTAGCATTGGTTTTGACATTTGTCCACTCGCTTTTCAAATACAACCTGAACGATGGTCTTGGAGACCTCTCCCGGCTGATCTTTATTTAATTTTCCAGTCCACTGAGTTACTATGTAGCAGCTGTTTATGTCTCTTTGTTCCTCAAATACCCAACCACATCCTCACTAAATGACAAACACATTCGCTTTGCTTGGACATTCCACATCCGGATTGGATTAATTATTTTCCTCTCATTGCTCTCTCAATTCAAATATAATTTTATCTTCCTTGCTGGTTGTCAAATTTAAATAAAATTTCTCTTCCTAGTGCATCTGCGATTTGATTATCTTATTTGTTTATTTACATAGTCATTTGTCAGCAGGCTCCAACGCTGGAAGTAACTTCCCTTCAACCAGAAGCCTTTCTGTTTCAGCAGAACAAGTTCGTTCCTGAAATCACACTGTCCTTTCAGTAAGTGCTCAATATGTTTTTGCTGGATAACTAAACTCCGCATACAAAGTAATTTCCATATATATTTGGGGTGATTGTGAAAAGCAGATATTAATTCTGAATGGCAATATTGGAGAAGAGTTGAACTTGAGATGAACCTTTGCTAAGCCATAGCATCAGACTCATGGAAAAGAAGGCAGGGCATTCTATATTATTAGCAAGGTCATAAAGTCAGGAGTGAGCATCCTATTTGTCATTTGTAAATGTCATTCAAGACAGAGACATCCTGAATAATGGATCATTCATGAAAAATTCTGTCCTTTCTAGAATGATTCAATTCATTCCTATATTCAGTGCAGGAATTTAGAGGTAAATACTCAAAATTTTTTAATGTTAATTGTAAAGAATATTCACTTCTTATCCTACATATCTGTCCTAAATTTTACATTTTAAGTCAGGTGCCATATGGAATGATCTTTTCATGTGTTACACTGAGACCATTAAAATTATTCATTGCAAGATGGAACATATAACCACACAATGGTGTCTCACTATACGTTCTTTAGAGACTGAAAATTATGTATTCATTATCAAGAAAAGATTAATTTTTTGAAGCCTATTGATCTTTAGAATTCATATTATTGTTATGGATAACATTGTGTTACTAATGGTTATCTGAGTCATTCGCAATCAATGGGATTATTTGTTAAAGTTTAATGAATTGGGCAACACTATCCCAGTCGCTCAGTGGAGTGCACTTGTATAATTGGGATCGTTTCTCTCTTCATATAAAATTTATCATTCCAGGTCTCCAAGCACCCTCTGAAAGTTCAAATGAGGCACAAATTATGCTTCCCTCAATAGGGTTCTGATGTGCCTGCACTCGTTATATGCTCTTTTTGGAGAGGAGAACTCTGTATGATTTTATTCCATTGAAAGGTTATACAGTTTTATGTTTAGAGCATGTGAACTGCTTTTCCTTCTACCTTTCATTAATGCGTTACTATGATTCACTGTGTCTGAATGTTGCACTCCATTAAGATAATATCCATGTGTAATTGTGTGCTACGTTCTGCTGCTTCCGCTCTCATACCTCAGGTTCCCAGAGTCCTACTAATTCCTCTGATCTTCCCACGCCAGACAAACAAGGAATGCTGTCAGTGACACCTGTGCATCAGTAAGCATGGAAACACAGCTGGATTTCATGACTTTCCCCTCTCAGAAAGAAAGCTGTATTTCCAGAAGATGAATGAGTGTGTCTGCCTAGGAAACCATTTTTGCTCCTACCACACAACTTAATATTTATCAAAGCAAATAAAGTCTAAATAATTTATAAAATCAATATAATTGGTTTCATTTAGACACAGAAGCATGGAGTGATGATTAGCCTCCGGTGAATTAAAAAAAATCCAGGTTATTAGAATGCATAGGTTATAGAACTGGAAATATCTAGAGTCAATGGTGATTCTCAAAGTCTTAATGAGCAATTTAATGACCCTGGCCCGTGTTATGAGAAAGAGAGACTCGCATGAGGTCTGTTGTTTATCATTCTTCGATTCTCTTCACAGTATTTGTGGTGTCTTCTGTATTTCAGCTGTGCAGGTTAGTAACTCTCTGTTGTTGGTTTTTACACATGGACTGTGTTTCAGTGATATGGGTTTCATAATGTCCACATGTAGCTCTCTCCTTAGGACCATGTCCACATTTGATGGAGGGCTCTGAGGACCATTGTTCTGACTGTCCATTCCATTGACAAGACAGACCTGGCTCTGGCTTCACCTTTGCCGTCTCTTATTACCTTTTTCTTATGGCATCATGTTCTACTCCTTTGTGCTGCTGGGGTTTCCTGGAAAGTCTTTGGAGGTGGGGAATGGATAGCATAATTCAAGTCCAATCACTCTCGATGCTAAAGGAACTAAATGAATATATGATACCTTGTTATAAGACATATTTAGATTATGTCTCTTATGCTTAAATGATGACATTAAACTTAAAAGGGGAAGATAGATCAACCTATTTCGTGCTTATATCTCCCCTAAATGTGCCCTCGTTCAAGACTTTATTTCTTGTTGGGGTTGTTGCTGTATGTTAACTACTATGTGAAAATTAGAAACGGTAGTTACCAAGTTAATTAAAACTTGAAGTCTAAATTGGTCTAAATTACTGATTCTGTTATTTACCCATTTAAATGAGATTTAGGTAAAATTACCTAAATTCATTTATTATTTTTGTGGAAATAGTATCCATTGATACTGCCCCTTGTACTGTTTTGTTTTTTGAGATAGGGTTTCTCTGTGTAGCCCTGACTGTCCTGGAATTCACTCTACAGAAGCAGGTTGGCCTCGAACTCACAGATCTGTCTTCCTCTGCATCTGCCTCCTGAGTGCTGGGATTAAAGGCATGTGTCAACACTGCCTGGGTTGTTCCTTGAACTGTTGCAAGCGTATAAAAGTTCATGGTGCATCATAATCTTGCCAAGAGTTTTTTTTTTGCATTTCATAAGGCTAGATATATTACTTAACAGACATAGAATATATTATGCCTAACCTATGGTTTAGTCACAGAAGTATTTAAATGTGGTATTTGAAGCTTATCAGTTTTGTTACATTGCAAATATAAATGAAACTTGATAGTGTTTATTTTTAATATGCTTTGATAGACTTGTGTGAATCTTTTATAGTACTCCTGAAGTATGTCATGCTTTATTTTGCTTCACACATATTCTTTTGAAATTAGAATTTGCCAAGGCCTTGGCAATGGGGCTAGTCACTTCCATTTTGTATTTCATATTTTTCTGCAAGGTTGTTTGCCATTTGTTTCCAAACAAACTTTTAACACCTTTGAGTTATCTTCCTCATAGACACTGACCAAGCTGCTGCTGTCCTCCAGCTTTAAAATCCCAAGACAAAACATTTTTTTTTGAACAGAGCCAAGATGGGGTTCTCTTTTATTTCCCACCAGAGTGTTTCATTGTGACTTAAAGTTAGAGCCACTGTAAATATGATCCTAGTATTTCCCATGGGTTCTTTTTTTAAATTGATTTTTATCGAACTCTACATTTTCCTCTGCTCCCCTCCCTTCCTTTCCCCTCCCTTTCAACCCTCCCCCAAGGTCCTCATGCTCCCAATTTACCCAGGAGATCTGGTCTCTTTCTATTTCCCATGTAGATTATATCTATGCAAAAAAATTAAGGGATACAGCAGACTACATTGTCTAACATATAGCAATTAGTGACTTGCTGCCATCAAATCTTGACAAATGGCCAGACAAGTTCAGATGCTCCATAAATGTCAAATCCACACACAATTTCAGAGTTAGTGCAAAAATTAATGAAATCATTAATAGCTTTATGTTGATACATATAAAGTAATGGTTCTGATAGATTAGGTCAAATGAATATTAAAATTCATTTTACAAGTTTTTCTTTAACTTTAAATACAGCCACAAGAAAATGAAAAATTCCTTTTGTAACTCAAATTGTAGGTTAACTGGTCAGAGTTGCCTTAAAGAGTTACAGGATGCAGGGACATATTTAGGTCCCGGTTACCATAATAAAAGGAAAACTAACTTTTAAGGACTTATATGATCAAATAATTTGATCACTCCATGTGCAAAGACATTGAGGATTAAATTCTGGATAAAAAACTAGCTCCAACCAAATTTAATATGGTGCTGCTTTTTTTCTTAAAATTCCAGATAATTTTACTCTTTGATTTTTTTCAATATTGTTTCTAAAATGTTGTGAGAGTCTCTGCATTTTTTTTTTGCTGCATCTGGAAGATTACGTTCCATGGATAGCTACTCATAGACTTGTTATGGCAGAGCCGTCTCAGCGAGTCCAGTCTTCAGGCTTACCCCTGGAAATTGCACTCTTCAGCATTACTGCATTTCCTCTTGTCTCTACTCAGATTCCCACAGAGCTCTAATACTTAATCTCCCATCCCGACTTTTGATGACTCTGTAATGCATGTGCCATATTCTAAAGCAGTCTTTAAAACAATCAAAGCAAGTTAGACTGTTGCTTTTCCACTTAAAACTGCCACCATTGAATTAGGGAAAAATAGATTTAAGTTTTCTTATATGGCTTACATGACCATCAGACTCAGTGCCAGAAGCAGTCTGTCCTTTCTTGGCTATACCATTTTTCTATGTCTAGCACGTTCATCTGCTATTTTGGGGAAGATTTTTGATTAATTCCTCTGGACATTCCAGGCCTTTCCTTTTGATTTATTGGCTAATTTCCAGAAAAATAAATTCTTTTTCATCTTCATGGGAGTTATTTTACTCCTAGCCAAGAGACTCTCAGTGTATTATATTAAACCGAGCCTAAGAAGCCACATCCAAGATCAAAACCATCCATTCACCAGCCCTTCCTTGAGCTTCCCAAAGCTCATACTAAGTAACTTTTCCTTTCTTGACAAAAGTTTCATAGACTTTACCCACTTTCTGATATCTCTGAAAAAGATATTTATGTACAAATAAGTAGTTGGGAGTAGTAGTTGAGGACTGTTCAGCTGTGGTGTGCTTTGTGTATTTTAACATGTTTTGACACAAGCTGTGAAGAAGAGTAAAACATTACTCTCCCTTTGTCCCCAGCTCTCATTCCCTTTATCTTTTCTCATCCTTTGTTTGGGGTAGGGTTTCTTGCAGTCCAGACTGACCTAGAAGTCACAATGACCTTGAATTCCTGATTCTTCTGCCCCCACTGCTGTCCTAGTTAATGCTAACTCTTGACTTGACAGCCTAGAGTCACTTGAAAGAGTTTTATTAGACTCATCCATGGCTTTGTCTATGAGTGGTTGTCTTAACTGATATAAGTTGGCTATGATTACCACGGGTAGTGCTATTTTCTGGGCAGGTAGTCCTGGGTTGTAAAAGAATACTAACCAATCAGGAGCAAGTGAGGGAACGAAGGAGTAAGTCAGCACGCAGCATTCCTTCACAGTTTCTGCTTCCTGTTCCCGCCTTGCATCCCTTCTGCAACATCGCTGGGTGAGGGATTGTGTCATGGAAATATAAGTCACACGAGCTCATTCCTCCTCAACTTGATTTTCTTTAGAGTGTTTATCACGGCAACTCAATGAAACTAGATCAGCCTCCCAAGTGTGGTGTCAGGATTCCTATGTTAGTTGCCATCTTTTCTCGGGACCAAATATTCAAATGTCTGAGACGATGGGGAACGAACCACTGCACAAATGCACACAAAATAAATAAATAGCAAGAAAGACATCATAAAAATGTTATCTTTAAAATACTAAAAAAAACATGTTAGGTTGCTGTTGAATTTATGTTAACGCATAACACTTTTGTATAGAAGTGTACATAATTTTTATTATATCTCTGCCAAATCATCCCTAGGAATATAGCTTTGAAATGAAAAATGGAGTCCTGTGATTCATTCCAAACACCATTCTTTAGGTGTTGAATTGGCTCTGTATCAGGTGTGTTTCGACAGGCTCTGCATCATCGCCTCCTTCCCTCCACTGATATTGTTTGAAATCCACTCTAAAGAATACAAGTTTAACTCATTGGCCACACCCTGATTGTGGAAGCGCTGGCTAAGGATACCAGGCATCAGAAACAACACTGGAAGCAGAGGGGGAATAGTAAGCCAGAAATGGTGAGGCCAATGGGCACTCATCACTTAAAAACTCATATTTCATTTCTAGTATGAAAACTGAGGTTTTAAAAGAAATATGGATGTCAATCCTAATCAGAAATATAAGAATTTTTGTCACACTTTTCTCAGTTATCTTCTATGATAAACCCCCTAGTCAATCATGGAGTCTACGCTGAATTTTAAAATGTTTTTAATGCTCAAATAGAACATAACCTTTAAAATAAGCAGATTAACCAGTAGATTATATGAACTAAGGCATATCCCAGGAACAAACATAAATTCATGTTATTCCTCATAATTGCATTTAAAAATTAAGAAATGAAATGTCATTGAATATATACATCCATGTATAAAGGCTGTTTAGGGGTCACTGTTTTCTAACAATTTGATTATTTAAAAATCCCACTGGAGGCTATTGATTCTTTAAAAAAAATGGAACATTTACAAAAATAATTGTATGTAAACCTCTATTTTTCAGTATCAGAACTGGAAAAAGCTGAGAGAAAAGCAAAAAACCTGAAAGGAAAACATAGCAAAGGCTTCACAATGCCTTCAAGATGCTTTTCTCTGTGATGGAGTCTGCCGTGAGCCGTGGGGAGATGTTTCTAGTGGATCTTGTTGCTGCCATGGCTTTGTTGCTATCACAGATCTTGGAGGTGGCGCATATCAGGTATAGTTTTCATTCTTGCACTTGGCCAGCTTGCGTGCATATTTATATTTGGTCCTGGCAGGGTATTTCTGTGAGAAACTTACAAACTATGAAAACTCTTTTCCTTGAGTGGGTTTCAAAAGCATGAAGATGTAGGCAAAAATTAATAACATCCTGATGTCTTTGTGATGTCTCTTCTGTTCTCTCTCTCTCTCTGTGTGTGTGTGTGCCCTTGTGTGTGCCTGTGTGTGTGTGTGTGCACCGAACCTACAGCCATCCATCCAAGAGTTCATGAATAGTTTAACAAAGAAAGGGCAGAGCTATTGAGTAATCCAGGCTCATTAATTGTGTACTCGCCAGGAGGATCTGACTTTAAATCATTAATGCAGGCAACATTTCTCTTTAGAGCCGTCAATGTGATTCTGCCGCATGAAAAAAATGTAATAATGATGGATTTGTTTTTCTTTTTTCTTTTCCTTTATATTGGAACTTCAGAGACACAGGTATTTTATATGTACTCTTCGAAGGGGGGACTAAGTAAAAGGCTGTAAATGTTTTGAAGATGTCATTGTTGCCTTACTGACAAAGAGCTGGCATCTGTAGAAATACTGATTTACACTTTGATAACACAGGACATTTTGTAAGTTTCATCTTGTTTTATGTTACTTAGTAAACAGTTACATGATACAGCTAATTCATAGTTTGTAATAATATGGAACTTTGCTTTTGAAATTTTGAACAGTATAGCTCTGTAGAAAAGTGTCAGCTCTTTAAATGATGGTAGATTTATTATTTTAACTTGCTTTTCAGAAATAATATGGCATTTACTTAACTCTTTGCATTCTAGGTTGATGTTTCCAATGCTGTTTACGACACTGGGTATGATAGAACGCTCTCTTCGATTTCGGCTACAACATACAGCTTGCCTGTGAGCAGAACAGCAGCAACAAATGTGACAAGTAGGTGCATGTTTTCAATTCCTTTTCACAGTGTGTTTACTCATCACAGCTCTGTATAGGATAGAGATGCTTACATGGGCAGCCTTTGCGTTTTACGTATGAGATCAGTACAGAGTCATTAAAATCAAATGGGAAGTTGAGAAAATGTTTAGAACTTGCCTTCTCCGGGCTCTTTTGTTTCAATTACTTTTAAAGAGAAAAGGTGTCTTCTATTGTATTTGCCTGTGAAGTGTATCAGAACGACTGTTAACAGACACATTTGAATTATTAGAGCCAAGAAAACAAACTCATCATTCTGGTTAAGAAAAGATTATTCAGTTTCTAGGACTGTTTTTTCTTTTCTTAATTCTTGCAGGTAAACCTTGTATTAACAAATTCTTTCAAAAAATGACTTGTCAAAAGTATATTTAGCATGCAGTGTTTGGTAGCATTCCATTTTTTACATTTTTACAAAAGAATGTTTGTAGTATTACCTCAAAGAATTTATTTCTTAGCCTTTTTCTTTTTTTAAAGCAAAGTTCTGGGGAGAAGACATTCATACTGTTTTCTGGGAACTTCAAAAGTTTATGCTTATAAATACATTTTTTTACTATAGATAGTAAATCTATAAATATAAATTATAGATAATTTAATAATGTATATTTAAAATAATAGAACCAGGGCCTCCAGTCTTCCTTGCTGGGGAAAGAGTTGGATCTGCTGGGATTCTTCTTTCCTGGAATACACCACCCAACCCGAACGGAAGGATCCTATCTTATGTTGTTAAATACAAGGAAGTGTGCCCATGGATGCAGACGGCGTACACCCAAGCGAGAGCAAAGCCGGACAGTTTGGAGGTTCTGCTAACTAACCTTAACCCTGGAACAACATATGAGATTAAGGTAAATATTGTGTGATTGGATACTTAGTGTTAAATAGTAAATTCACGAGACAAGTGCAAGAGCTTTTGTCCACCTTGTAAATCTGCTAGGCAAATTCACGGAGTCACTGAAAAGGTAGTGACCTGTGCTCAACACCCAACTGCAAATGTGAAACCTGCTGAGGTAATTGTAATCTTTCTTCATCTCTACCTAGATGAATATTTACATATTAATCCATTTTGAAAAGCTTTAGCTTAATATCTCCTAGGGAAAGCAAATTAAGTTTAAATTAAATACTTTAGGTTTCCAAATGAAAATACCACATTCTACTTGTTAATTATTTTATTTTTATTTCTTGCTGTGTAAAGATGGAAGGCAAAACCTCATGCATATCAGGCAAATGCTCAATCACCAATCCACATGGCCAACCTGAAATACAGTTCTTTTCAATCAGGCTTACGTTTTGTGTTTTTATTTTCTTCTAACCCTGGTGAACTTCAATGTACTTTTGGATAATGGATTGAAAACAATTGAAGATACAGTTTTACTAAAAATCATCAGTTCAATTCTGTTTCACTCAAGAAATTTTATTTAGCTCTCACTCTTGCATTTCTAAAATTGTCTGATACTTTACAACATTAAAGCTTAGTGATTTAACATTTTATTTGAATACTAAATAAATATGAGCTTGCACAAAGCAGTACTATATTAGATTAAATAGAAATGTTTGCAATTAGGGATTGCTGTGGATTTGTGGATGAGAAAGTAAAGAACAGAGGTGTCTGCTTGACTCGTGGCTATTCTTTAACTTAATATACACACCTTGTCTTCTTTTTGAACACATTAATATTTATTATTTATTTATTGTGTTGTATGGGGTGTGTGTTCTAGGGGATGTGCATGTCATGGTACAAGTGACCCATGTGTTGAGGTTAAGGGACAACTGGCAAGAGTTGATTCTTTCCTTCTTCTACCTCTGGGTCCTTGAGCTGTGACACAGGTTGTCAGGCTTGGTGGCAAAAATCCTTTCCTTCTGAGCTACCTCACCAGCCCTGACATGCTTCTCTTCTTGGGGTTGCCAAGAAAAATGAGTACGGAAAAGAAAACCGTGTTAGAGTTGAGTGTGTGGCCTTACAAGCTGTGGCAGCCTTCCTTGATGATAAAACACAACAGAAAAGACGTTGTAAGAAAGGTTTTTGACATTTGAAAGTTGCAAAATGTATTTTTGAGAAACATATGCATATTTAGGTTAATGAGCACACACCACATACACTTCACAGTGTAATTAGTAAATACTAAATTTAACGGCATGTAAGAAATTATTGTTGAGAGCAAGATGGTTTGCCCAGGCTAGTTCTGCTTAGATCTATTTTTATGACTTTGTACTTGATTTCTCTGAATTCTCTCATTTCAGTCTGATTAAGAAGCCCATACTCTACATTTTGTCTCACACTTCATAAATCACTGTTGTGACATTTGCTCTCTTCAAATAAATGCTAGCCACTGATAAATTCCAAGGAGAATTTGGCATGGTACATTTGATATCTTCAGTATAGGTAACACCTATGGGGAAAGTCTGTAAAGTGGTCTCTGTATATTATTTCAGTGAGTCTCAGAAAAACCCTGTGACATAGGCAAATTATTATGCCCAGTTAACTATGAGAAAAACATATGCCTCTAAAAGAGTTAAGCAAATTACCTGAAGTTCCCCGTCTGGCAAGTGGAAGACCCAAGATTGCCTTGTTCTGTTCATGGCTTAGGAGTCTCGCTGCCATTTCCAGTGTGTTTTCTGGTCTATTACACTAAATCATGCAAGTAAAAAATAGTTTGGGTCCCTGTTAAATTTTGACTTTGTACTCTATGTTGTTAATTAAGCTGACTTATTTATCTATCTATCTATCTATCTATCTATCTATCTATCTATCTATCTAT
>LOJH01024286.1:0-15451 GCA_001685095.1 Ellobius talpinus | reverse complement strand
CACTAGGCTGATAGCCTTTCTTGTTAATACTAAATTGTTTAGGGACTTACCCAAAATAGATGATCATTTATATGCTTGCTGGGCTTTAAAATATTACAAATGTGACAAAGAATCCCTGCCCAAGTTTTAGGATTTAGCTCATCTCTATGGTTACTTGCTGTGTGTCCTAAAACAAACTGCTTTACCCCCCTGGCTCCTGTGCAGAGAAAGATGGACCAAGTGTCCCCTAGGGTGTCATTCAGCTTTGAATTCTGGGACTTGGGGGCCTCATTTGACTCTTCAGCATCCGCGTTCACCCTGCCAGTCAGTATCAGTGCCAGGACCTGATGGCGCTTCTGGTGGACTAAGAGCTAAGTGTGTCCTGGACCTACACTTCCTGACTATGTCTCAGGACTTGCCCAGGAAGTATCACTTGGCGCTAACAGTGGCAACCGCCTCCGTGGCTGCTGAAAGCATGAAATAAAATGTCTGCTAGAGGGAAGCCCTTTCCAGGATGGCTGGCACACAGCTGGAGATCTCTGTGTGGCCTGGGGTTTTCTTGGGTTAACTGTTAATATGCCAGGAAGCTTGGGAGTGCTTCCCACTGGGCTGCTCTGAAATCCTCAGGACCCCTGCTGTCTCCTTGCAGAGTGAAAAAACCGCTGGACGAGCCCCCCATCCCTGGCTGGGCAGGCTTCTTGCCCAGAGCCAGGGTCACTGAATTTGGCTGTGCCACAAGGTATACCATCATGGCCAGAAAGTGCTACAAGGGCTTCCTGGATCTGGTGGAACAGGCCAAGAGGGCACGACGGAAACCTTATAATCAGTAAGTGTAGCTGGCATTATCTGTGAGCTGCAGGGTGGAAGGAGCAGAGGGGGTGGGAGCAGGGGCAGCGGGGCCCGCCCCACCCCAGCACTGCTGCTGACCTGGTGTGTAGAATGTGCACATTTGTCATGGCAGGGCCTTCCTGCTGCCAAACATGCTCTGCACCATGCCCTCCAGCTGTGCCATGGGTATTCTAAAGGGCTGGGAGCAAAAGGACAGACAGAAGTGTCTGTCTCAGCATTGTCCTAAGACTCAAGCTGCTAAAGAAAGCCAGGCGTGGTGGTGCACACCTTTAATCCCAGCAGAGGGCAGGCAGATCTCTGTGAGATCAGGGCCTGATCTACATACTGAGTTCCAGGACAGCCAGGGCTACAGAGAGAGACCCAGTCTCAAATCAATCAATAATCAATCAATAAAAAAATCAAACAACCACAAAATATGAGGATAATTGGTTATAGCCTCTAGTGCCCCAAGGTTGATTTGGGATTGGTTATAGCCTCTAGTGCCCCAAGGTTGATTTGGGATTGGTTATAGCCTCTAGTGCCCCAGGGTTGATTTGGTGGATCTGCCCTGCTAGGCAGCTGTCCTCTTCTTCCCCCCACTGCTCCACATGTATCCCTCTGGAAGTTGTTTGCTTTGTTGGAGAGGACAGCCCTCCCCCACTAGAGGAGAACCAATCTGTTGTGCTCCCGTCTAGAACCTCCAAACAGGCTCTCAAGATGCTAAAAGAGAGGAAGATGGCAGGGACCCTGGAGCACTCTCGTGTCTCAGTTTACCATTTGTGAAATGGGGATGGTAATTCTGAATGTTGGGCGGATTGTAAGGATTAGAACAAACACACTGTGCTTGCTCGGGACCTGTATGCTATACCGCTATACCTCTTATTATAAGGAGTAAGTACTTCATGCTTTCTGCTTACTTTAGAATATATAGTGTGAGCTCCGCACAGCCTCCTGTCGCGTCTCACAGCGCCACGGTCTCCCACCTGAATACTCAGAATTCTCTGTGCCAGGTAAGCTAGGGAGGCACTGTTTCCTTCTGACTTCCCCTGCTCATCTGGGTCACCTGTGTGCCGCTCAATATGGAGGCTTTCTCTTCCAGGTCAGACATCCCCAGGTGAGGATTCCCTATCTCCTGGAACCTGTGGCTGTGCTCAGTGGTCCAGTCTGTCATGCAGCAGGAATGTGTATGGGGAGCCACCATCCTCAGCAAGGAAATTTGCAGAGGGATAGAATCCTGCCTCCTCCCAAAGAGATGTGAGCCTTAAGGGAGTTCAGAAGCCTGCTGTGTTTACATGAAAACCAGCCCCTCACACTCTTTGAGCAATGAGGAGATTTAATAATAATTCTTTAACCACTATCTGTGCCCTGAGTGACTGGCAATGTCACCCATGACAATCTTTGAATAGAGAAGTTACCTCTCAACCTGATAAGTTTTTTCTGTTTCGGGGAGGGGAGAGGTATTGGTAATTTTCAATATGTTGACCTAGTAAAGGGCCCATCCAGGGCTGTCTCCTCCTAACACCAAGGTAACCTTGTGTAGCTGGGTCAGGCTCTTCTCCGAAAGCCTAACCAATCCTTCTAACCAGTCTGTCAGTCAACATGGGTCCTGGTGTAGCCTGTCCCCCAACCTTGGTACAGAAATCCTACTCTATCCGCTGTTTTCTATAATCCAAGTCCCCAGGGTGTAATTTGAGGCTTCTCTCCTGCCCTCCAGTTCCTGAATAACCAACCATTCAGAGGCTTAATTATAATTGCTTAGGCTTATTTCTGCCTAGCTCTTATGTTTAAATTAGCCCATTTCTACTAGTTTATATTTTACCATGAGGCTCCTGGCTTGTTACCTCACATCTTGCTTCTCCTGCAGCTGCGGGTATCTCACTGATTCTGCCTTCTTTCTCCATGTATCTTTGCTTGGATTTCCTGCCTGGCTCTATTCTGCCCTGCCACAGGTCAAAGCATCTTCTTTACTAACTAATGGCTATAAACCATATTCACACCATACAAAGAGACATCCCACATCACCAAGGGAGATTCCAGCTGGCAAGCATCAGCTATGTGAGATTACCAGGGATGTTTAAACACAGCTCCCAGCTGGGTGGCTTCACCACACAGGAAGTCCAAATCTGTAGGTTTCAGCTGCTGGGACCAAATAGCTAAAAAGCAACTCAAGGGTGGCCACAGTTCAGGGGTTCAGCATTCATCATGGCGGGGAGGGTGTGGCAGGCGGGAACATGAGGTGGTCAGACACATTACATTGTCAATCAGAAATAGACAGGAAACAGCCAGGCTACATCAAACCTCAAGGCCCTCCCCAAGGTGACGCACTTCCTCCAGTGAGACTCCACCCCCTAAATGCTCTGCAGCATCCCAAAATAGCGCCACCCTCCGGGGACAGCGTTCAAACACAGGAGCCTGTGGAGGATGCCTCACGTCCAAACTGTGTGGCGTATCTTCAGTCTCTGTCTTCTGGTCACATGCCATTCTTCCCATGTGTTTGTAGATTGTAGATTCACTGCCTCTTGGGGACACTGGCCACATTGGCATAGGAGTCCACTGTGCTCCATCCTGATGTCATCCTAACCAATTAAACCTGCAGGACCCTGTTTTTAAGTCAGTCGTATTCTGAGGTCCTTGTGTTTAAGGGACACAGTTCAGTCAGTCAGATGAGCTTCCTGCGTCTTTCCTGCGGCAGGTCAGGTGTCTGATTTCATGTGGCAGTTGACAGTATGCAGAAGAAATCAGAGGGAGCTCTGAGGGGACAGATTTGTCCATGGGCATCAAAACACTTGCAAACTCACAGAACCCACAGAGACAGCTTTTTCTGGGAGCTCCTCACACAGCAAGGTCATCCTTGCTGCATAGTGCATAGCTGAGTTCTCGGGGGGGGGAGAAAAGAGCATTCAGGGGTTAGGGGAGAGTGTCTGGATTGGTTTAAGATATTTTAGGGCCAGAGAGATGATGGCTCAGTGGATAAAGGCTCCCGCCATCAAGCCTGATGACTTATGTTCAGTCCCTGGGACCCATATGATGGAAGGGGAGAAGCATTCCCCATAGGTTGTCACCTCTAACCGCCACAAGTGTGCTGTGACACACGTGTGCCTCAATACATAAAAAAATTAAAAATATATTGGAGTTTTTGTTTAAGGAAAAGCTGTGTCTCAGCAGAAGGCAACTGACATTCAGAGGGTTTAAGGAACACTCCAAGATCAGTCAGGATGCTTCCAGGTTCTAAAGGAGTGACCATAACCCCACAAAGGACTCAGGAAGCAAGTCCCCCAGCTGCCTGGAGGTATGGGACTCAGGCCTCTGCTTCTCTGTCAGCCTCTCTTGTCACTAGATGGGCTGACCGAGAAGAGCAGGCATGGGAAGCGTGTCTACTTGGCCCTTCTCAGGACACACAGTTTGCAGGTAGCTGTGTTGGGCTACCGGGGTCTTTTCAGTGACGTGAAGGGGGTGACAAACTGGCATATTTCTAACCTCCCCCTCCTCCCGGAAATTAAAGCCTGTGTCAATATTTAATTTCTTGGCTAATTCATTTTGCAATAACTTTTTTTTTAAAAAAATGGCTGAAACTTAAACCCTTAAAACCCCAGTGGAGAGGTAATGAGGTAGAGGCCGTTCATCTCGTCAGCGGCCTGTTCTATTCCAGGTCACGAGCACCAAGTTCAGGGTACAGGGCTGTGATTCCCTTTGTTTCCTCAGTTCTGCTTTGCAATTCTTTCCCTTAGTCTTCATCCTTTCTGTTTCTTCCTAGCCTATAATTTCCATGAGTTTCTGTCGCCCCGTAGGGGTGTATAAAGGTGATTTTTGCCTTGCAGCAAATTATCGTTATTAGCACAGGCTGCATCCGTAATGAGCTCATTCTTGCTACTAAAAACAATTCCATTACCTGAGGATGAAAAACGAATCCCTGAGCCAGCCGGGCCTTTTGTCAGGATAGCTTGGGCTTTGTGGCAATTAAAGTTGTCTTTTTAGGGGTCACCTTTGCTTTCTGTACAGAAATTGATAGCCCTCCTTTATGTTGGTGGAGGGGGGACACCATTGGTCCCTATCCCTGCTACAGGGCCCACAGTGGTGACCAGGTGCCTGTAAACTCCTTACAAAACTCTCAGCTATGACGTAGCTTCGACTTTGCTCAGGCAGCGCTGTGTGTGGTGTAGGCTGCAGGCCCCCAGAGTTCATGTCTCAGCTTTTTATTTCTGCAAGCGTGACCCATGGACACACTCCCTAAACTCTCCGAGGACCACACTCCTAATCTGTAAAATGAAGATCATGCAAGAGCCTCATAGCATCCGTATGATACTAAGAAACCAGCCAGGTGTGGGCCTGTGGCTGTAGCTTAGTGGTAGAATGCCCGGCTCACGTGGGCAAGGTCCCAGGTTTGATACACAGCCCTACTGTGCTAATATCGGTTATACTTTCCTTGTCGCCGAGGTCAAGTACCCAACAAGAAGAAACTTTAAAAAAAGTTAATTTTCTCTTACAGTTCAAGAGGGTACAGTATGCCATGGTCAGGAAGACACTGGCTGCAGGAACAGAAGGCAGCTGGTGACATCACAACCACAGTGAACAAGCAGAGAGTATTCAGTTCAGGACGTCAACCCATGGAATAATGGCCAGAGTGGGTCTTCCTATATCACTTAACCCAGTCTGGAAACTCTCTCACAGGCATGCCTAGAGGTGTGTCTCAGATTATTCTAGATGTTGCCAAGTTGACGATATAAAAACCATTACACCCATAAAACAGAGCAAGACAAAGCCAATCAAAATAACAGCATAGACAGTCACATGGCTGTCACTGCCAGAAGGTAGGCAGGTCAATACACTGAGCCCCTGATGCCTCTCTGTGGTCTGTGATCTCCTCCTTGGCCATTGCCACAGTGAACAACTTCTAAAGAGCCATGGGTCACCTCAAGGAGGTAGCAGGGGAGAGGAGAATGAGGGGAATGCAAGAGTGTATGAGATGGAGCCTGCTCTGGGGTTTGGGTGGCCACGGCTGGCTTCGGGAGTCTTCAGGCCTTGCCGTATTACTGCCGGATGTCTCCATGCAAAAACAGCCACTTCAAGCTCCTGTCTTCTGTTATAAAAATGATCAGTCTGCTTTCTGTGTGAGGTTGTTTGGGAAGATTCGGTGAAACAATGGGCTTAGCTTGGTTTTCACATTTTGCATGTGTTAAGTTCATATGTGCAGGCTGTCACATATGACCATTGCTAAAAGAACAAGGGCAGACAACACAGGAAACTGAATGAAGATAGACCCCTCACCTTGTGCAAGCTGAACTGAAACTCTCCACTTGCTTAGAGTGCCCCATTGTGTGTGTGTGTGTGTGTGTGTGTGTGTGTGTGTGTGTGTGTGTTTTAAAGCAATTGTCAACTGATTGGCTAGGTATTTCTAGCGAGCAAGGCAGTAAGAAGCTTTACTCCACGGTGCCTGCCTCTGGGTTCCTGCTCAAGTTCCTTCCCTGACTCCCTCACTGATGAGTTGTTACCCAAGTGTAAGCTGGAATAAACCCTTTCCTCTCGTAGTTGCTTTTGGCCAGAGTGTTTGCCACAGAACGAAAACCAGAATAGGTCCAGACAACTACATATTATAGGCTTCATGGGCCAATAGGACTTTCATAACTACTCCTGACCTCAGTAGGAGAATAGCCAGTGTGTAACTAAATGGATGACTGACGTGTTTCAATAAAACTTTATTGATAGTCACTGAAATTTGAAGGTCATACAGTTTCCATGTATCATAAAATGCCATTTGTATTTTGAATTTCTAAGAAACAATTAAACCGTGAATGCCGTTCCTAGCAAGGGAGAAGAAAAAGAGCAGGGGGCTAGAACCCTAACTCCAGCCTCTGTTGTATGCCACAAATTAAGCCAAAAGCTGGCGCTAGCCAGACTCTGGTTGTGCTCTGTTTGTTGCAGTGGGGGCCAAGCGAGCACTGCTGAGAGACAACTCACTGGAAGATTCCAGAAACATAGCCTCCTGCAGCTAGCGCTCTGAGAGCACAGCCTAAAACCATGGCCAAAAGACAGGAGGACAAAGACCAATGTGGAGCTTGTATTAGCCAAGAGAAAGCCTACGGTGGCTTGAGAGAAGGCAGAAACAAAGGCCCAGGAGAGGCTTTTTATACCATGCATTAAAGTTAAAATCTAATTTAGATGAAAATGGAGGCACAGAAATGAAAAGTGTATGCATGCAGCCGTATGCCCTCTAACGATAGCTTTATAAAAACACATTCCCTCGGCATGGAAATAAAGAGGATAGTTCTCCTTTTTCCGCAATTTGATTTCATTGTTTTTGCAAATTACTTTAGCTTTGTGACAAGTACAAACTCCATTTCTGATCTGCAGCAAACAAAAATAGAGCATTAAAGTGTTTAAGGTTCAATCAAAGGCTTGCTGCATGCAGCACGATATTAAAATAACAGAAAAATCAATTCCGTTTTTTATTTTGAGCGTGATTTGTCACAAAGAGCATTCTAATAGATAACGCTGATTATATGGTAGCAAATGTAATTTATATATACCGAGCACTATGGCTTTGTCAGTCGTCATTAAGGAATTTGACACGTATGCAGAAGGACAATAAATGTCAGCTGAAATACATACCAGCCAGATAGAAACGGGATGCTGAAATGAGCTATGCTGGCGCACACTATACTTAGATGTAATAATATGCAGTCTAAAGTAGCTTGGGTTTTCAAACAAGAACTCTTTTTATGTTGTCATTTAAAATATCTCATATTTCTGAAGGTCAGGAATAAATGGCACTATTAGCATTAAAAGCTAGTAAAAGATATCCATTTAACATAACATTTTACGAAATAGCTTTGTAAAGTATTCATTTCCCCCCACCCCACCCTATGGAGGCTGAGAAGACGTGATGAAGATGCTGGATTCTCTGTGGGTGACTTTACATTGCACCTTTGCTGCTGTTAACATCTTCATTCAGTAAAATCTTGATGGAATTATGTGCCTTGAGCCTGGGAGAGTGGGGAATACAGTTGTCTGCACGGCCGTGGTCTTGGCTGGTCTGGCAGTGCCATGGGTTATAGGAGTGTTAGTGTCAGAGGTGAGGATAAAGGGTTTTCTGTGGCTGTCGTGGGTCTGGGGAGTGGGGAGAGGAGAGGCTCTTACCTTATGCTTTAGCAATAGCGGCTGGTAAATCAGAATCTCATTCAAATAGACGATTTGAATGAGATTCTCTGGGGGAGGCAGCCATTGAAAGCCATTTGGTTGCCTTTTACCTTCCATAGTTGCTGAACTGCAAATATAGTAGCGAAGTTGATCCACTGGGCTCCTGCAACCCTGTCGGTCATTCTCTATATTTCCTCTTTTTCTTAGAAGTTAAACTACAAAGAAACTTCACTGGCAGCTACCTGGAGTGATCAAAAATGAATCTTTTCTTCGTATTTATATCAACATCCTTTGTCATGAAAGTAGATAAGATATTGCTGGTCTCTTAACAGGGTTCTAAGTGGCTTCCTTGGCTGTCTTGATATTTTGAGTAGCGTGGGTAGTGAATAGGAATATTTTAGGAGGAGTGAAATATACAAAGTCTCCGAGTCCCGTGGCGGCTTCTTGGCACCGCTTGCATTCTCCCCTGGTTTGGGTGGCTTTACCCATTTTGGTATATATGGGTCCTAGTTTGTTAGTTTTGTTTGAAAAAAATTAAGTTTTGCATAACCTGATGAGTGAACTCTCGTTTTGGTCTTATTTACATCCCTCTGATTTCTCGAATGAGGTGGAATCGCCAGCGGCTGTCCCTTAGCTCCCCTTGATATGCTTCTGATGCGGATTGTCTGCGAGAGTGTCACACAGTGGAACCCTGTCCCCTTGGTGGATGCTGAGACGCTGTGGGTCTGTATGAGATGAGACTTTCCAGAAGCAGATTGCACCAGGAGGACACGGCTGTAGGAAGGGACTGATTGTCCTCACAAGAGTGTGAGTCAGGTCTCAGGGACGGGTAATTTTTCAGGAGGGTAGGTTGGTATAGTCAGTCTGACTTGGTGCTTCTTTTGTTTCTGCGCACACCCACTTGTCCACCACGCTGTGACACAGCCCTTGCCATCCAGCCACAAGAATTGTGAGACAATGAGAAATAAGCTTTTTGTTGTGGTGGTTCAGCATCAGGTTGTTTTTTTTTGTTTGTTTCAATAGTAACAGACGGCAGCAGCCTCGCTATGGGCTCGTGTCCTTTGTCCATTTTCTCATTGTAGTTAGTTTTCTTCTATTTATGGCTTTGAATATTCGACCTTGGTTGTGCCTACTTGAAACACCTTCTCTGAGCCTGGACTTGTCTTTCTTCTTTGATTTTGACTCTCTGTTACTCTGAAATAAAGCTCATATCAACCAGTACCCCTTGCCTCATTGACTGGCTGCTAGTTATGTGCCGGGTGCTGTGGTTATGTGGTTTACATGCACGCTGTATTGACTTAATCCTGACTGCTGCCCTTGTGCAAGGTTCTTGTTGAGCATGGGGGAGTCACGTGGCTGTGACACAGAGCCAGCGCAGAACGACTTTATCCCCACTGTTAAGATCTGTAGGGGCTGGAGAGATGTCTCCGTGGTTAAGAGCAAGCACTGCCATCGCAGAGGACCTGGGTTTGGTTCCCATCACCCATACTGGGCAGCTCATAACTACTTGTAACTCAATAATGGTCACGCGTGTACACACACACCACAGACACACAGACGCACACATAACCTAAAGAAATAGAGTAAGGTTTCTAGGAAAGGAATTTGTTGTTGGTAAAGAAGGGGGTTTGTTAGAAACCCAGAAAGAACTGTTCTCAGTGGTTTTCACCTTGCTTGTATGTTTCCTAGGAGCTTGAAAAACACAGGTGTCCACCACAGAGGAGGTGACTGGGCTAAGATGGAGCCAGGATATGAAAACTTCACAGTGATTCTAATACATGGTCAAGACCAAGAGCAGAAGCTCTGTTCTCTGGGGCTTTATCTAGAACACTTAGTGGGGCTCAGATAACGGCCATTCATTGTACCAAGCTAAGATTTTTAAATGATACATAGGGTTTCAAGGAAAAGGAATGGGAAAATACCAGCAAAAGAAACGAGGAAAAGGAGAATGGACTGAAAACCCCGAGATACTGAGCTGAAGCACCTCAGTTCCACCGTGGGCTCCTCACTTCAAGCATTGGTCTCTGCTGCCACAACACCATTCTTGGAAGTTTCTAAATGAGACCATTTCTCGATTCTGAGAATCAAACTGACTACTCCACTGTGGCCTGCCAAGTTTATCCAGCAGGGAACATCACAAAAGGGTATTAACTGTCTGAGGACGTGTGATGGGAAAGTGCCCATCCTCTTCAGCAGCAGGACCCACCAGTCACACGATGCTTGCCTATCCCTGGAGCTGACAGAGCTTCTTGATGAATGAGCACCATTTTCTGTACCGTTAGATAATACTACCCAATTAATGGAGAATTAAAAACAGCAACTGATACCAGCATGTATAGTGTTCTCCCATTTGTGCTGGGACAAAACGGTAGGGCGTGAGGCAGACATAAACATATGCATATGTAGAATGTTTCTGGGGAATAAACTCAAGCTGTCCCTGGGAAGAAAAACTGAGACACGTGAAGATGTAGGAAGGTTCTGTATCACCTGAATGTTGTACCAAGGGCAGGTATTAACTAACTCTTTCATGCCATGGGTGATTTGAACCCAAAACACAAAAGTAGGCATTATTGGAACACAAGATACACAAAATGCCCTGAAAGAGATGTGACAGAGGTGTGTGTGTGTGTGTGTGTGTTTTAAGTCTCGGGTATTATCTGTGGTGACCTTGCATTTGTCCCATCATATCTCAGTACTCAGAGAATGTCATGGTACACACCTCAAGCTCAGACCAAGTGCATTAAAAACATTTATTATGGAAAAGAGGCAAGAGCAAGAGCACACCTCTAGCAAGGGTAAAGAGACTGTAAGACGTCTTCACTCACAGTGTCGCTGCTACAGAAGTTGTACCTGCGGGGGAAGCAGCTGGTTTGTCAGTGGGTCTATAGCTTCAGTGAGACTGTCAGACAGTGGTTATCCAGCTGCCAGGTTTGCTTCCTCAGACTGAAAAACTCTAGGACCCTAGGCAGGAACCCAACTAATTCCAACTAGGGATGTTCTCCTTGTAGGGCTGTTCGAATGCTAAAATACAGCAGCTACATCACACTAAAACGTGTAAGTCGGGTTTTCCTGTTGCTTCTGTCTTCCAGAAGCTAACAGTGGCCCTGCCACTGGCCCAGAGCAGGTTTTCTCCTTGAGGTCTACATCTCACTGTTTTTCTGATTGCTCTCTTTTGAGCTATCCTTTCTTTCTATGTTTTGAAATTATTTGGTTCCTGGTTATCTTTAATGTCAACTTGACACACCCTAGAATCATCTTAGAAGAGAACCTCAATAGAGGAATCACTTAGATTGGATTAGTCTGTAGGCAATGGTGGAACACTGTCTTGACTTTTAATTGATTTCAGAGGGCCCAGCCCACTGTGGGCAAGCACCATTCCTAACAGGTGGCCCTGAACTGCCCAAGAAAACTAACTGAATATAAGCTGGCCTTTGAGCCATCTAGCAAGCAGAATTCTTCATTTGGCTGTGAAGTGAGTTCCTTAGCCAGAGAATGCTGTTTGGGCTAGCAAGAGGGCCTGCCTTCCAGTCCAGCCTTGAACTCAGTCTGTACACAGCGGTGGACTGTGGCCTGAAGATGTAAGCTAAAATACTCATTTCCCCCATCACCTGGTTGCTTTTGGTTGTCAGAGCAACAGAGCAGAAACCACAACAGTGGATTCTGTCACAACTCCCACTAAAGTAGATTCTCTTCCCTGAGAACAAGAGCTTTTCTCTGTGAGCCAAACTCATGTCTGTATCCCTCCTATGCCAAGTCTCAAAAAACTCCGTTCACACTGAAAACTGCGTACTAACTGAAACCAATTCCACCACACTTCCCTAGATAACTCTGTCATTGGAAAGAAAATGATCTAACAACCAACGCTTTGCCCTTGTCACGTTGAAAGCTATCTAAGGGAAATGATCCTCAGTTTCCACAGTAAACCAGATGGCTGGTGGTGAGGGGACGCAAAGCTGGGTGATTTGATGACAGAATGGACAGTGAACAAATCTCTGGGTGATGTGGGAGACAGATGACTTGGTGATGAAAGAGGACATGAAAAGGAATGAGGTATGGATGGGTGGGTAGGTGAGAGACTGGGAGGACAGGTGGAGGCAAAGACAGAGAAGCACATAAATACGACCAGAGAGAAGGAATCTCAGATACGTACTCTTTCCCGTCTTTACCACTTTGCACGGTGATTCGTGAAGCTCCCATCTCGGGCCCGGAGAAGTTTAGCGCATTGTTGTTCCAGAGGAACTTAACCTTCTGGATTTCTCCAACATTGACGTCCACATCAATGTCTTGCACGTGTAAGGTATCTGGTGTGAGGGAGCCTCTGATTGCACAGACAGAAATATGTCAGCTGGATGCATGGCTACCTGGGATGATCTTCACCTATCATTTCTAAGTAAAGCGGGTGCTGGGTTTCTGCAAACACCAGGAAGATCTGCAGACACATCCAGGGGCTTCGCAAACAAACATTTCTGGAGAACACACTTAAGAAAAAAAAAGTCAGTCTTCAGATGTCCATTGTTTTTGTTTGTCCCAAAGACAAGAAAAGTATTTGGGGTAGCTGGGAACTCGAAGTTTGCTGCATGACAAACTGATGCAGAATCTTTGGCTGAAAGATTCATGCAGTTTGGTAAGCACAATTTGTTAATGTCACATAAGTAACTCTCCAGGAGTTGTCAAATAAATTAAACTCACATGGGGAGCCATTAAAATTAGTGCAAAACCTGAATCTAATTTTTACCATCTAAGCTATGTATTCACTCAGCACAGACCCACCAAGCTCTTCGTACATCTAGCATAAGCTAGGGGCTGAGACCATGATAGGAATAAGCTGTGGGCCCCAGGCTTCATGTGTGCCTCTGTGTATATTGGGGTGGGGAGATGAAGCAGGGGGGTTGTCATATAGATGGACCTTGCTCAAAGGAAGAATGAAGATCAAGCTAGGCCTGGTGATGCAGGCCTGTCATTCTAATTATGTATAAGGGCGAGGCAGGAGTATTTCAAGTTCAAGGACAGCCTGGGCCACTTAGTGAGACCCTGTCTCAAAACAAACAAAAAAATGAACTGAACAGAAACGCTAGGAAGAGGCCTGGAGCTCCGTGGTGAAGTATTTGCCCAGCCTGTAGGAGGCCCTAGGGCGCAACTCTTAAGTATTACATTACACTCCCCCCCATAGTCCTGTGATTAACAAAAGCAATCAACACATGATCTGTTTTAAACACCAAGCCCTTTTTCACAAAGCCTCCTCTTTTCATATACAAAGTGGGGTGACTGAGTTAGACGTGGCAAATTTCTTCCCAGCTCGGCCTTGGGTTCTGCACTCAAATACCTGAATTTGTAAAGCTGTGGATAACCGAGACTTTGTAAGTCACCTCTTAGGGACAACTTAGCTATTGCCTTGGCTACAGAACTTACCTGAAAATTTCATACTGTTTAGAGTTTCTGCTACTTCCATACAGAGAGACCAAGATGTACCCGTTCACTTTCTTTGCTCCAGACAGTGTGACTGACACCTTGTATCTCCAACCTGTGCCAAGAAGTATATTGTTTCAACACACTTATCTTGTTGGGAAAAGAAGTGACCCAGCTGGAAGCATTATTTTTCTAAGTCCGACTTCCCCTTGGGAATGCGACTGTTTTCTTCCATGGAGTTGACACATGACTTCAGATACTGGGCAAGGTAAAGAGACCAAGGGGACAGAAAACACAACAGCTGAGCACAATGCAGTGTCTGCCCTAATGGATGAAGGACAGTCTATTGCTACACAGGTCCCCAGTGGATACAGGAGAATGGCCCCCTTCTCCATCTCAATTTGTATATTGAGGTCCTGTTTGTGACGGCTAGTTTTGTGTCAACATGACCCAGCTAGAGTTATCTTAAAGGCAGGAACTTCAATTGAGAAAATGCCTCCATAAGATTGGGCTGTAGGCAAGCCTGTAGAACATTTTCTTAATTAGTGATGGGGGAGGGCCCAGCCCACTGTGGGTGGGGCCACCCCTGGGCTGGTGGTTGGTCCTGGGTTCTATAAGAAAGCCAGTAAGCAGCCCTTTTCCATGGTGTTTGCACCAGCTCCTACCTCCAGGTTCCTGCTCTGTTTGAGTTTCTGTTCTGGTTTCCTTCAGTGATGGACTACAGTGTGGAAGGATAGGCAAACAAACCCTTTCCTCCTCAGCTTGCCTTTGGTCATGGAGTTTCATCACAGCAACAGGAACTCTAACTGGGACTGCTGATGCCATAGTGTTAGGGGAGGGGACCTTGGGAGATAAGTCTTGAGAGCAGAAGCCCATGGATGAGATTAAAGGGACTTCAGGTGGCTCTGCAGCTCTCTGTGCGGTACTCATGGGCAGGATACAATAGGAAGATGCTTGTGTGCAAAACCTGATTGTGCTACTGTGCTGACCTCACTTCAGCCTCCAGGACCTTGGGGGGAATAGATAGGTTTAAAAAGTTCTCAGTCTACAAGAGTGCTGCTGTAGCCGCCTGAACTGGCTAAGGCTTGGTTGCAGGTGGCTTTGTTATTCATGGTATTTGATCATCTTCTTCTTTTCCAATTGGTCAACATTTACATTTTCTTCTCAATCTTTTGATTAAAAGCAATCCTATGCGTAAGACTCTTTGGCCACTTCTGTGTTTCTGTAGAATGTTCCAAGAAGCAGAGTGGCGGCGTCAAGAGAATGTGTGTGTAGATATTTTATAGGTACTAATGAGTATTCTTTTTATGATAAAGGTGGGATTGCATGAAATAATGTAAGTGTACACTATATACCATTTAAATTTAAAGCTGCCGCAGAAAAGGCTTTTCCATTAGTTTGATCTTGTGTTTTCTAATGAGAATTTGGGCAAAGTGACACCTGTGACCATGGAATGTTGTGTGTACATGCATGCATGTTTTTTGCATGCATGTTTTTTGCATGTGTGTTTGTGTGTGTTTGTATGCATGCGTGTTTGCATGCATTGCGTGTGAGTGTGTGTGTGTGAGTGTATGGTAGGTGTCAGAGGGGGCGGTCAACTCTGATTTTTCTGATTTACAATCACATTGCCTCAGTTGCCCTCTTCTTGCATCAATCCGTGCATCTTCTCTGTCATGAGAAGCTGGACATGTGGCTCAGCCCCCCCCCTTTCCTCTAGTTCCCCTGGGAGTTATTGGCTAAAGGAGCGACTATGAGCCCTGAGGCATGGGCTCTTCTGCCACCCTTACATTACAGCTTGAGCTGGTGACAGCTGAGTTTTTGTCAATTAATTAATACCAAGGGGCTTCACTAACAGAGTTCAGGTGCTTTTAAAATTATTTTTAGAAATTTTAAGTGAAATGGGAACTTACGAGCAAAGTCATCAGTATCTCCTGTGTTCAGAAAGAACGTTTGTTCCACGGCAGCGGTTTTCCCCTTAAATTGATCAGCATAGTGTCCCATTTGGGGGCACCCTTCATCTGGACAAGGGAAGCAGCCATTCTAGTGGGGAGAGATCATTTGTTAGCAGGAGATCTTGCCAAGATCACTCCTTCTTTCCTCCCTC
>LOJH01024285.1:6931-17123 GCA_001685095.1 Ellobius talpinus | reverse complement strand
TTTTTTTCCTTTTTTTCTTCTTTTCTTTCAACATTGTGAGCCTCTCTACTTTCTTTCTCATTTTCTCATGACAAACCAAACAATATCCATGATGCTAAGTGTGATCCAATAAATTCATTTTGTGGCATGTGGTGGCTACAATTACTGGGCAAAGCCACCAGGTGCTCAGCTTCTGAGTCTCAAAGACCCAGGACCCAGTTTCACACTGCTTAAAACAAGGAAGTGCCATTTTAAATCTCAGGCTTCCCCAAGCATCTTTGCATGCTCCCCTTTTCTCACATTGATGTTACCCCAATTGAGGCAAATTTCATGTGTGTACGCATGTGTGTGTATGTGTACATATGTGTACATGCACGCAGAGTCCTGATGTCAGTGTCCAGTGTCTTCCTCAATTGTTCTCTGCCATGTTTTTGTTTCTTATCCTGGACAGAGTCTCTGATTGGAGCTAGTCAATTTGGCTAGACTGGAAAGCCAGCAAGCTAAGGAATTTTTCTTTCTCTGTCTCCATAGTACTAGAAAATACGGGTACTGACTGCTGAACTCGTGTATCATGTTTGCAGCTCAAATACTTTGCCAGCTGAATCATCTCTCAGTCCCCTTTGCATTTTTAAATTGTTACACATGAAAATGTAGTGCGCTTTTGGTAAAGCTACCTTTATATCTTAGATTCCCACCACGTAGCAATCTTTCAAATTACCTTATCCCATTAAGTCATTTCATAACCCATAAAATCCTGCCTGTTCTCAGATTTGGTGGTTTCCACATCTGAGAAGAAGCATGTTTTGTAGGCATTGATCTACCAGCCCTGTGGTATCAAAGTGCCTTCTACCCATGGCTTCAAGTCTGCTTTCTTTGGGTCTCTGTGGCCTTCAAGATTTATGGACTCATGTGTTCAGCCATCTCTCTCCCTCCTGGCAAAGGCAGGTGACAAAAGCAGACAGTTGTGCTGCCACCATGTCCAAGCAGGTGGGCTTCGAGGACATAGGGCTGTCTTGAGAGGCTGGGGTGATCAGGCTACCTGGCTTCTTGCCAAGAAGGTTTTCTATAGTGTAATATGTTGTCTAATGGCTGCTGCAACTATCTTTGAGTCATTTGGGGAGTGACTTCTATAAGCAGATCACATAGAGAAGGGTGAGTGGCAGCCGGAACAGCAGGTGTCCTTCCTTGTGCCACCTTAAGAGAAGCTATGGGGGTTTCCTGGTCACCCCCCATTGCTGAGAGGTTAAAGCCTAGGCTCAGGGGAAAGTTCGGAGGGTCTAGTCTGGCCTCAGATGCAGTCATGCCTGTTCTCTGGCATGATTCCGCATGCAGCGTCAGAAGCAAGGGCCACATTTCTCTGCTCCATGTGTACACTGAGTGTGTGGCCACAGCCTGAGGCTGTAAGAAAACCCAGTTATCTTTAGTGTGTTGCACTTTGTTGCACAAGCAAAGCATTACTTAAGGTGACTGAATTGTAGGAGGGAGATAAGTGAGGACAACAAGGAGCACATGAGCTAAGCTCACCTTGTGCCAAATGTCACAATGAAATCTGTTATTGATGTTCTAACTAAAATTAAAAGTAAAAGAAAAATGGTCATTTCAATTATATAGGAAGGGCACACCACGAAACCTTAGCAAAGAGGCAGGAGAGACAGCTCAGGTGCCGAAGAACTTGCTGGGCAAGCATGAAGTCCTGAGTTCAATCCCCTCAACCTATGTAAAATCCAGGCATGGTGGTGTATATTGCAGTCTCAGTGCTAAGGAGGCATATACAGAGATAGGGGAATGCCTGGCTCTGTATGGCTAGGCAGGCTAGCCAGGTAGAGCAATGAGTTCCAGGTAAAAGTGAGCAAGGGAATGAAGACAGAGAGAGAGAGAGAGAGAGAGAGAGGAAGAAGAGGAGAAGGAGGAGTAGGGGGAGGGAGAGGAAGAAGAGAAGGAGGAGTAGGGGGAGGGAGAGAGAGAGGAAGAAGAGAAGGAGGAGTAGGGGGAGGGAGAAGAAGAAGAGAAGGAGGAGTAGGGGGAGAGAGAGGAAGAAGAGAAGGAGGAGTAGGGGGAGGGAGGGAGAGAAAGAGAGGAAGAAGGAAGAGGAGGAGAGAAGAGGAGGAGAGGAGGGAGGGAGGGAGGGAGGGAGGGAGAGAGAGCTCAAAAAGCAAGGTGGAAGGCATCCTGGGGAATAGCGAGATTAATTTCAGGCCTCCTGTATGCACACACTTTGAGTGCATGAACGCGTGCGCACACACACACATGCACTCATGCACACACACCGGGACTACTGCTTGTATATTAAGCCCCAGTAGAGCACGATGTTTCAGGTCCTGGAAACTTTGAGCAGCAAATGTCCAAGTAACACAGTTCCTGGAGCAGCGGGTTTGTCTACACACAAGCCTTAGGGGTTCAGCTAGTCCTAAAAGAGATGTGTAGTGTTCATCCAGGGGTACACATCAGGATGGAGAGGAAATGCCCATGCTGTTCCCATTACCTCCAAATCCAAAGTTTCCAAATGGGAGGGCAGAGCTCATTAGTGCTTTGGTTGATAGATCAAAGTTGAAACCTATACAAAAAGAACTCCATTCAAGTATTCACTTAAGATGGGGCAAGGGAGGCTGGTTCAGAGTCAAAGAAGCAGGCTTTGGAAGTCACAGCATTAGAAAATGTCCTTCTCTCTCCATTTCCCTAAGATTTGTTCAGTTCATGTCTTAGTTTGAAGAGTCAAAAAGAAAGAGAAACCTTACTCCTACCCTCCTGGTTAGTACTTCTCTCTCCCCTGTCCACGGCAGAGCAGCTACTTGTGTGCCTGTACTTAGACAAGAGGTCCTTGTGATTAGGGAGCTATACCACACATCGAGGAATGCAAAATGGAAATAGGGGATTATTTACCCTCCCCGTTAGTTTAATTAAAACCCCCAGGACCATGCCTATTGTCGCTAATGCAATTTAAAAGATCCAGTTCTCTGCCTGCTTATTACAGTGACCTCAGGAACAAGTGTTTATTCTGGAACTACAAAACCCTTTCTATTCTTATTCTATTACTTTGGGATTTTCTGCTCCCAACTTTCAGGATGAGAGTGACTTTAACATGTAGCTCCCTTGGACTTCACATGGTTCTGTGCCACGGAATTAAGAGGAAAATGGTTAGAGAGCCTGTAACAGAGTTAGGAGTGGAAGGCACGGAAAGGCGTCATCTGATGGAGAGCCTTCGGTGAGACTGCTACAGTCTACTGCCTTCCACATCTACTTCCTAAGACGAGGAAACCATGACAGAAAGTCCCACAGTAGAAATATGTACTGTGGTGTATTGTCTTAAAAAAACCCAAATATATCATTCAGAGTGGTGATAACACATATAGGCTGATATATCTATATATCTGTATAGACACTGATGATTATGGATAGGAACAGATATAGAGATATATTTCGTCCGCATGAAGCTTGCTGAGTGTAGATGGACAGCCAGTGTTTCCCAGGGTGCGCTTCTGTAACATTTCAAGACTAGTGCCAGGGTACATCTTTCTATTTTATATTTAAAAGCCAGGTCAGAGGAAGTTCATAGAAAAGGTGAATCTGTCATCTGAGCTGTAACCCTGTGTGAAAGACAATGGGGAAACAAATGGCCGCTGCAGTTACCGCAGTGTCTTAAAGGGACAGCAATAAATTGCCAGGACGTTTTTATGGAGTTTTTTAACCTCTGGCCTTTGGAGGGGAAAAATCAATAAGATATTAAGAAAATCATGAATTAATGTTTCGTAGAGTGTAGGCAACCATGAGAGCTGGGTTGGTGGTGGTGGGGAGATAGGCAGACATGCAAGTGAGTGGCCCAGTTGAAACATCAACAGTGCTCAAGAACCATGGCCATCTTTCCTCCTTTTTCAGCTCTGTGGGAGGCTTCACTGCGTTTGCGTGTGAAGAACTGGGGCTGCTATCAAGACGGGGCGATGGAGGAAATGAACTACAAACAAGCTTAAGTGAATTGCTTCACCAGGGAGGTTGGCAAAGATTTTCTAATTGACTCTCGGCCATCAAGGCGACCCTAGGCCCTAGCCCTGCGTTTTGTGTAAATGAAGTCCGACCTCAAACTGACTCTGCAAACACACGTGTCTTTGAGATTCCGAGAATGTCACCTCTCTCTTTGAATGTTCACACAACCCCGTGTTACCTTCCAGCCCCTCTTGGTCTCTGCCCTCCCTTTCTTAATATGATTCCTCAGGGAGGTTATGCTAAAGCCACTGTCCATAAAATAGATTTCTATCTCCAAGGTTTATTCTAACCCTGGCACCTGTCTTTCTAATGCAGTGAGGATCTGGCACACAGGATTGCAGAACGCAAGAGCTGCTTGTCCTGTGGGCCACTGTGTTCCTGTCCCTAGGTTAGGGCTTGTGTCTGACAACTCAGCAGGTGCACCAGAAAGACCTTGACCCCTAGCTCAGTCCCCAGTCAGCTCTCTACCCTCCAGCCCTGCCCAGAGGCAGGGGTGCTTCTGTTGATTCTCATTTTTCCCTTTGAAGGAAAGATGGCAGCATCTAGCTGAGACAGAGTTGGCACTTTTCTCTGGGAATGTGGTTCCCAGTTCCTACTTGCAATGAGCTTGTGAGGACCTAGGCAGAGGTAGGACCCAGCGGGGGCAAACCCAGCAAGTTGTCTGGTGACTAAGAAGAGGTCGTCAGTGAGAGCTCTCATAGCGGTCTCCTTCAGACTCTGTTAGGTCCCCACCGTGTGAGAGGATGTTCCTGAAGGAAGAAGGAAAAGCCAGCATACCAGTACCTCATGTGTTGAGGGAGGCCCCTGGTCCCTCCATAAATGCCAAGGTGTTTGCTTCCTTAACAGAATTATTTAACTGGTCTCATGGCCTAGCTGCTGCTAGGGCTTCCTTGAACTGCCATGCCCCATTTTAGGAAGACAGTTTAGTGGCTATCATTTTGGCCATCTCAGGAAGAGCCATTTAAGGGATAATACAGTTTAGGATGTCAAGAAGGATATGTCAACCAAGGAGCCTGTTGCCCAGCTATGGCCTGGAATTATTCATGCCACTTCTTCGCAAAGGAGGGGGCAGTGGGGTTCTGAGAGCCAGGAGAAGCCTGTGTGACAAACCCCATGAGAACAAGTACTCACCAAATCATGTCCCCAACTTCAGCAGACCCCACTTGACACTGTCATCATAGGGTTTGTTAGCAAGGCCCAGTGTCCACCGACCTCTGAAGAGGAAAATCTTGATGACCTTTTCACATACAACATGCTGTGGATTCCTGTGACCACAGTAGGAAAGTCATCTCTGTCCCCATCTGATGTTGCCTGTTAATAGCAGGGACATTTAGTCGCCTTTGATGTGCTACATCTTCTTTGGAGCTGGAATTTGTTACAAAAAAAAAAAAACCAAATCTTGCCCACACTCTGCCACCATGATGCACACTGAATAGAGCTTCCAGGGCCCCAGGCTTTATGAAGTCCTGGGTTGAAGCAAGGCTAGAGCTGGTATCCTCGCTCTCTTGAGAAGCTGATGCCATTCTCAGAGAAAGGAAAGGACAAGCTCACTAAGTGCTGGTGGCCACCTGCAAGGGGCACGATCATGCCTCCGGATAGGGAAATGGAAACAGGTCAGAGGTGATGGAGAAGAAAGGAGAGCAGAGATTGGTCGGCCCAAACAGGCTGAGATACATGCCTGAAAACACACCTGCAAGTCTGAACGCTGTGCACCTGCCTTGTCTTCCTCCTGTTATATCTAACCCAACCAGCACAAGCAAGAAGCACTGTGGGCTGGCCGCTCCGATAGGTTGGAGAGACCGTGACAGTGCCAGTGATGGATTGATGGTGATCATATCATCTGGACAGGCATCATCAAGGCAGGACGCCGAGGACAGGACTCTTCTCCAGTGCCTGACAACCCCAGACAGGTAATGTCACCTCCCACACTGAGAGAGGGCAGCGGGCCGAGGGGAGATACAAGCCTATCAGAAGCATCTTTCCCAACAGCAGCCAGCTCAGCTTTACTTTGTCATCCTTCTCTTAGAAGGGGAGGATGATTTGATCAGCCAGCTTGGACAAGTACTGGTTCTTAACCTGGACATGCTCCTTTTCCGTCTGAGCTGGCGTGTAGCTCTACGGCAGAGTGTGGGCCCGGGACAGCCACAGAGGACACACATTGGCAGTCACCTTGTAGTGTGATGAGTTGCAGAATGGAAAATTGTCCAACCTGTCAAGGATTTATACAAAATGCTAATGCACATGACTAATGAACGCTGCCAGGTCTTCTATCCTGCCTGTGCTGGTCACTGTTAACACCAGGTGCACAGGGAGGGTTCATGGATGTTCCCACGCTGCCCATGCCATGTTTACAAATGGAAGCAGGGCCAACCCAATATGAGTTTCCAATATGACTGGCCTGCCAGCTCCAGGAGGAGAGACGCATTCAGAGTTAAAATTTTATCTCTCTTTATTTTAAGAGTAATTGAAGCAAAAGGCTCTTTGTAGAGCCTGGGGAAAGAGCTCAAATATGGAGAACTAACAGCGAGAGATGAGAGCTGATCTTCTCAGCTAAAGCCTACAAGGCCATGCTTTCTAGTCTCGGCTCAGACGGCTTGAGGGTGACCCAGCCTAGGAAGATAATTCGCTTTGTTCAGACTGATCAATGAGTGTGTTGTTTCTGGAGTTAAGCAGGGAGGATGGTGGTGAGATCTGTGAACCAAGGAGGACCTGACAGCTCCTAGAAATTTCCCTAACACCCTTGTGATGACAGTGTCTCCCCTGCTGGCTCCGGAGAGGGAAATGATGACATTCAACCAGCTACTCCAGAGACAGAGGGTGGAATTTTATTCTTGCTCCCCAGGAAGAGAGTGAGCTGGCAGGGAAGCTAAGACCTTATTACGCTAAAGAGAGAGGTGCCAACACCACTGTTCCCAGTAGAAAACTGAAACTACCAAGCTTGCCTTTCACAGCAGGAACATGCCCCAAGTGTGTAAAATCAGCTGGGGATCCTCGGCACATGGAAGGAACCCTGAGCTAAGATATATAAAGGGAGACTACTTTTTCTCCCATTTTCTCCTTCCTTTGCCCAGCTCTTGCAGAACTGGGCTTTTAGGTCTTTGGGGACCAGGTGATGTAAATATATTGTACTAGCTAAGTAATAAGGGAAACGAAAACCCAGAGCCCTGGGAGGCTGTGCTATTGATGCTGATGTGGGGGCTGGCAGACGCCGAGAGCACCAAGACCCCGAGTGGTTCTCATTCCTCTCTCTTTTCCTTTTATCAGCAGTAGGTTTTCATCATCACCTTGGGGGTAGGACCACACAGGCATTTGCACACTTTGGTGATCTCCTCCGAACTGATCTGGGGGTGGGGATGCAGGGTGGAGAGACAGCTCAGGTAGGAAATATCTTTCACGTCATGTGAATATCTCAGTTTGGTCTTTACAACCCATGATGAAAGAAAGAAGTGAGGTGTGCGGGTTTGAATTCTGGTCTGAGGTGGTGATGAGACCGCTGGGGCTCTCTAGCCAGTCAGTCTAACCTTCCTGGAAAATTCTAGTCCAATGAGAAACCCTTACTGAAAATCAAAACAACAAAAAAAGTGAAAATCACCTGAAGAGCAATAGTAAAAAAGGTTGCTCATTGGCCATCACATGCGTGTTACACACATAGGAAGTATGTGTGCACACACACGAAGTGCATACAGATACATGAGTGAGTATGCAAACATACACACACATCCCAAAACCTGCTCTGAGATGTTTCAAACCCTTCTGGTGCAGGCTCTATGCGCATGGTACTATGAGCTAGAGACTCTTCAACACTGAAGGATTCAACATTCATGATTCCTTGCCAAGCTTACCATGCCAACAAGCTCTCTTGACTAATTCAAAGGAAGACATCTCAATGAAGCCTTGTGGATTTCTAGACTGAGCTCACAGTGAGAATGAGGAGTGTGTTTTAACAGACACCCAAAGGCCTTCTTTCTGCCTTCATGGAGCAAAGCACAGCCATACCAAGGATGTCAACTGAAGCCTACAGGGACCTGCAATGCGCTTCAGGCTCGTGGTAGCATGACCAATGCAGAAGGCAGAGCTGCCCTGCCAAGAGAAATGAACACTCTCAGGCTCTGTCTTTGCACCCTTCAGTGTGCACAGGGCAACTTGGACCATGCTGCTCTCTACAGAGACTGCAGAATCTTGAGTAAAAAACAAAGTAATGGGGGCAGGAGCAGGAATAGGGTGGGGCTTATGGTTAGTCAGGAAGATCAGAAGCTCCCTGTGCTATTCTGGTTCTCTACTCAGTATATGAGGTTGTCCATCTTTTCCCTGGGTCGATGTTGTTCTAAGAAGATCCCTCGGCTGTGATTTTCAGCTACACTTCTGGGTTTCTCACCAATGAAAGGAGTGTGCAATGAATTTTCTTTCAGGGCATTGAATTCCCAAGTAGCAAGGGCATGCTGTGTTGAAGTCATGGGATTCTGATGCAAGGAACTCCCTGGTAGAATGTAATGTGTGCAGGTCCTGTCCAGAAGACAAGCACCTCACATGCCCGGTCTCATGATAATGAAGGAGAGGGAAGGACTCAGACCCCTCTGTCCTGGGGAATCTGCAGGTCTGAGCAAAGTAGGATGGCTGAGGGACCTGCATCCCAGGGAAGAAACAGAAATTCCATAGGGTGGGTCTGGGAACGAGAAGAGGAATCAAGACGCCATCTCATGCTGGAGGTGTGAGTGGTTGTGTTCACTATGAGTCAGCCTCCTGGTCTCTGTCCACTCTCCAAGATCCCTAACAGCTGAGGAGTGGGAAGGTGCCCATCTTTGGTGATGTGTAGGGGTCTCTACACCAACATCAGCTCTGCCCTTCCTTGTTTTAGTGTGGTAAGGCCTGGAGAGACAGGTTAGTGTGGTTATTGCCTGCTAATGATGAAATTATCTGCCCAGAAAAGCAACATAGTATTAGACAAGTTATTGAAACTAATTAGAAGCTAAGAGAGCACCACACCAAGAAATCAATGGTGTTTTTAAACAATCTGGTCATTAGAGCACGCCAGTCACTCACAGTAGTTCCCATATCAACCGTTGTTCTTGTTGTTGTGCTTCTATACCTAACAAGAACCAACTTAAGTAAAAAAGATTTACTCTGGATTATTATTGAGAATATACAGTCCACTGTGGTAGGGAAGGCCTGGCGGCAGGAGCGTGAGACAGCTGGTTTAAAACTTGTGGACAGTCAGGAAGCAGGAAGAGAATTTGGTTGGAAGCTGAAGTAGATTATAACCCTCAAGGCTTGTCCCTCAATGTTTCATGTCCTCCAACTAGGTCCCACCTGCTAAAGGTTCCACAGTCTCACTAGTTGCGGACCATATGTTCAAAGACACAAGCTTGTGGATGGCTTTTATATGAAAACCATAACAAGCCATCCAAGCCTTTCATAGACTCAGGGTGATCTCACAATTCTAATGTTTTCAGTTCAAGGTCAGAAGTTCCCATACCATTCCAGTCCTGTTCTAATTCTGTGTCCAAGAGTCTCTTGAGACTCAGTAAACACTCAGCTCTGTGTAGTGGTTTGAATGAGAAAGGCCCCCATAAGTTCATATGTGTGAATGTTTGATCCACAGTTGGTGGTACTGTTTGGGAAAGATTAGGAGATGTGACCTTGTTGGAGGAAGTGGGTCACTGGGGATGGGCTTTGATGATCATGGACTCCTCTTCTGAAACTAAACTGGTTGCCAAATAAATGCTTTCTGTTATAGGTTGACTTGGTTATGGTGTCTCTTCACAGTAGTATAAAAGTAGCTAAGACACCATGAGCCCAGGAAATAGATATCAAAAATGTTAATAATTCTAAAATAAATAGTGCACAAATAGTGTCATATACTATGCAGTAGAAGCATTCTCATTCTTAAAGGGAGAATTGGGAGTGCAGTGAAGAACAATCAGACCCCAGTTACTCTGAAAGCATTAAATCCTGCAGGTCCAGATCATATTTAGCACTTACTCTGCTATGACATGAGCTGCAACAGGCCAGACATCCCCGCACCCACTGCCTTTCCATCTGAAGCCCACATCACCTCTCTTTGGAGTTGCCTCCACTTGGTGTCTTCCATTCCTTGACAGACACCCAGTTGTCTCAGTAGCTACAATATTTGAGAGTATCTATTGCAATTTAGTCACCTTTGCAGCTGCAAGGAAATCTGAACAGATATCTATCTATCATCTATCTATCTATCTATCTATCTATCTATCTATCTATC